>JABFPD010000720.1:0-10343 GCA_022817545.1 Cremastobaeus sp. ZL-2020 | reverse complement strand
CATGCGCATTTGCAACAGTGACACATTCTTGCGCATCTATGTAAGTGAAAAGTATGAGATCGTAGTATTTTCTTTTAACAAATGTAGAGGAAACCTAAGATCGAAATACTCATATACACACCGCAAAAATAGAACTCACAAAGTGTCTCATTTTGGAACATTTCGGTTAATTTAAGACACTGTTTTTGTCTCAATTTTTGGTTTTACACACAAAAAGCAACTAAAGCGTCTAAAACTGAGTCAGTTATATTTTTGTATTACAGTGATCACCATGAATCAGCAATTTCGCAGGAAAAAATGGTCGAAAAAGTTTTTTAATTCGGTTTCGGCAAAGAAACCAGCTGGCATAAAAAATGTTAGCGCCGAAACACCCGAGTGTTATTTCCTGGCCGCGTTCAACTTGGAAACAGTAGTTGATAATCTAATATACTGACTCCGTGCATAGAGCCTAGCTACGAGTCGAACTTTTCCCGAAGCCATCGGTTACTAAAAATTGTTCGAATGTGAGAAAAGTTGAGCTTGGAGAAAATTACATCCTGATTTGCGGTGTACGCTTTGTCTTGGACAAGAGACTAAGATGTTAGATAATTCACGAGGACTAACGTTACGTATTGAGTCGTCGGACAAATGTTGCATGCTGAATAAATTTACACAAAAATGTTTGTCCGCGCACGCGCGGATCCTATATATGGAATATGCATGTTTTGAAATTGATTTAAATAAGAATCCGATTACATTGGACGTTTTTGCAATTTTGCGCCGAGAAAAATACCTCGCCTTCGTGTGTGTCGAGTCGAGTTTGCTGCGTCCGGGCAAACAATAATTGAAAACAAATTTGATCTCGTATTTTGCTCAGCGCTTAACTCGGCGTTTTCCTCGAGAAAAAGTGAATGCAATTAAGTCGGATTGAACTTTTGTTACAGTTTCAGCGGATTCTTCTTATTGTGAGATTAATTGAAAATTGTTGTGACAGTTTCATTTATCATTAAGTACTGCGAGATTATCCTGACGGTCTAAAGATTGCGTGCGAGGCGCAAAGTAAGGGGCGCGCGGTTATAAAACGACCAGGGCGTCCGCGTCCGACGGTACAATTCAAACTACCAGATACTGAATATCGACGTCAGATGACAGATTCCCGGATTAATTTCCCGTCATTGTTTCTGTACGTTTACACGGATTTTGATTATTTCCCCAATCGACGCGTTGTTTCCTTGTCAACAACTGCTGGCTTGCTCCGCGGTCGGAATTTCGATAAAAACACTCCTTTCGCATCGCACACTTCATTTTTGAATCCCTCGAGGAGACCGCGCTCACGTATTTATTACATTTGCTTCAATATTTACATTGCTAAACCAGTCACCTGTTACTACTTCTTAATCCGGCACTGTCTCGCAGTCACGTGACTGTTTCGTACGTGTGGAAACGACGTATCGCATTGCTGCGAAATTATATGATTGGTCGATGGTTCATAAACGTAGCCGAGGGGCATTTGCCCATACTTTACGATATTAATAAAAACGAGTCAAAATATAACGCCGAAAATGAAGCAACAATAAATTCCAACAATAAAGCTACATTTAAGTTTGTGTTTTCTTTGCAAATGTTTTATTCATCGTCTGAAATGAATTTTGCAACGTACGCAGGGCTTTAAAAAACTGACATGTCGGTTTTTTGCCCGTCACGACACGAAAACGTCTGACGAGCCAACAAAGTAGACGATAAATAATTTATCACAATTAATACAATTAATGCCGGCTATTTCGGGCTTAATAGTTGTCTATTTTAAGATAAACACGAATCGGCCATTTAACATGCACGATACGTTTGCTGAACACGAGATGACGAGCAAACGGAAATATATGCACGCGATGCATCAAATTGAAAGGCCCCATTGCGGAATGAGACGTCGGGTGCCGGATTTTTTATTGTTAACAACGCAAGCACACGTTCGTGTCGAGTCGCCGGACTTATCGGAAGCGTCGATCGCCGTTTTATCAGGCGATTCGTTCCGCCAAGGCCTAATGCGTTGCGCTTTTCCACCGGACACAGCGGTTTTCGCCCGCTTGCACGGGCTCTTCCGAGACAAAGGCTCGGCAGCAGATAAAGAATTTGGTTCGCTGGCATTGGGCGCGGAAAGTTACTGCGTGGATACAAACGGTGTGGGCCATCGATCTCGAGATTTCAATACAACCTGCAAATTGCTCTCTGCCAACCAGCGTCTCGAAATATTCCAAGTCGAAATATTTTTTCTGCGAAATCTCGAATGTGTTTACCGAAATTGCGAATGTCGATTCAATTTCGCGGCTCCGAAAAATAACGTTCGACGGCGCCGGTTGTTTAAACAGGATTTCCCGATATTTCCCGGCAATTGTCGAATGCCCTCGAAGATGTTTTTTCGCCTCGGCTATGAGTTTGTAATAAAAATTTGCATAAGAATTTTATCCGCGGGATATTGGCCGAAAACATTCCTTGACGACAGTGGAAAAGTAAAGGCTTGGTTGAAATTTTAGATTGTTTTCGGTAGGACCGTGGCGATAAATCAGCTTGCGAACTTCAGCTGCAGTCGTATTTTCTGGAAATAAAATTCACGCTGTAGGCAAAATCGATATTTAGCCGGCATTAGGGGTCGAGAGGGGCTTCTCGATCTTAGGGGAACGTGTAAGAAAGAAACAAAAAGAGCCGCCGAGAGAGGGAAAAATGGAAAAATTGGACGGGCGAAAACAGCGTCCCGTAAAAATACGCCTAATGGCTCGCGTGCAGTGTAAAATAAAATGCCAGCAAATAAACAAAATCAAAGAAAATTGCATCATGCCGGGTTTCGCAACACTTGTTTAGTCTATAGACGTCATTAATTACTAACGATCGATCCAGCGATGAAAATATGCGATGAATAATTTATCGGCAATCTGCTGATAAGGGACGCGTGACTAACATAGTTACGCCGCGCAAAAAGAGAAATTGAAAACGGTTTTCGCCGGGAGATCGGTCCGGAAGCGCGGAAATGAAGGCGAAATCACATGATCAGTTTTTTCGACTTTTCCATATTACTCGACTGCAATTTTCCGTTAAATTTCATTCGCGGAAAGTGCCGAGCGCGCTGAATTTCATTTTCTATCAAGCCACTTTTAGACGCCGAAACATAATGAAAAGCTGCCTAAGCATATGCAGTCTAGTGCATTGTACATTTTAGCATTTGCAAAAATGTGAATAAGAGAATTGCATTTTTCGTCTAGGTGAAGTGTCAAGTCAAGTCAAGTCTGACTCCTTATTCGCGTCGATATATGCTGCACGCTGAATACTTGAATGGAAATTTACTCTTTTCCATCAATATAAACAAATTACTTCGCATTTTAATATTCAATGCAAAAAGAAGAGTCTCATTTTGAGAGACTTTGAGAGACCGTTTATTGTATCTCAAATTTAAAAATTAGACAGAAAAATTTCTCAAAATCACAAGTGTCTCAAAGTGAGACACTTCTTTTTGCAGCGTTCACACGGAAATGGTGGTGAAACTGACAGCAAATTCGTTAGCAGAAAATTCAAAACTAAGATTTTGTTATTGATTTTTAGCATATATCGACGGTTGCCTGGAAGAACCTGCCATTTCAGAAAACACTCGAAAAACCTGCCATTTCAGAAAACACTCGGGAAACCTGCCATTTCAGTAAATGCTCGGAGAACCTGCCATTTTCGGACCCTGCCATTTCAAAATTTTTATAAAATTAAATTCTATTGGTATTACTGTTCGGCGGGAATCAATCTTGTTTGAATATATCTATATATAAAGCGCTTCTATAAACAACCAATAAAATCATTTTTTTAAAACACAAATTAGAATTATACTTGATAGCAAATATGAGCGTCCAAATGAATAAACAAAAATGACAAATAATTTAATTATAGTTATTGCATTAATCAAATAATTTATTTGAACAGCACTTTTTTAATCAATTATTTAAATTGTGCAGAAAATTTTACTTTTAAGTAGTTTATTAATAATAAATAGGTAATGATAATGTTTTTTAAATTACTTATAAAAGTTTTTTAAAAAAAAAGTTCTTCTGTTTTGTTTTTACTGAACTAAACTGGAAAATGTAAACAGTGCCAATTCCGGAGAATCGGCGCTTCGTTATATTTCGTTTTCTCTGCGGTTGTGTTATGTGTTATTAACAATATTCCAGTGTGAAACTCAGTTGTTGAATGAGTATGTCAAATTGCCAAGATCATGGAAGGTAAATTTCCAGATTATTTATATTAGAATATTTAAACGATTCTTGCGTTTGGATTCAGGAATAATTTTAACCCGTCGTAACACGCGCGTAAGCAGAATGCTTAGACTAACGATTCAAGAACAAAATTTACCGCGTGTGACGACGGGTTAAGAATATATCAAAATAGCAAATTAATATTTAGTCAACATGTTTCATTTATAGAGGAAAAAGAATCCCCAAGTTTACTGCAATTGTCCAAACAATTGCCTACAGAAGACGATTTGGAGTTCCTGGAGGAAAATAAAGAACTTAACCACTGTAAGTGATTTGTTGCAAAAATAATTAAATTATTTAATTATTTTTTTTACAACAATTTAATTTAAATTTTAATCTATTATTTACAAATTTTTGAATGATATTTCATTTCTTATCATAAAAATAAGAATGATCTGTTTTTTATGTGAAAGTTACAATTATTTTTGTATAACGTATATTTATATTAACAAATTTTAATATCTCAAATGAAAAGCAATGATGGCAGTTATCGTCTTACGAAAGTACACTTGTTCAAACAATTTTTTTAGAAATATTTTTTAAACAAAATTTCCATTTTTCAAGCTGGAAAAACGCAATTATAAACTGGGTAATGGCCCGCGACCCACGTTTAATCAATCTACGGCTCGAAGCTACACTGGAAAAAATAAAACGCTGTTCCAGTCTTGAATCAACGTTGAATTGGCGTTGTGAAGGACGCACTAAAATCACAACATATAAATACGTGGAACAGACAAAGGCAGAGAATAGTACGGTTTACTTTGTTTATCTTACGGTGTGTTTATGTTTTCTGTCCTCTTTCGTACTTCAGTATTGAAAGGCAACGCTGAATCAGCCTTTTATTTTTCCCAGTGTACACCTTAACACTTTAATGCTGCACATGTATACCAATTACACGTCAACAGCGATTCGAAAAAAGATAGCAATGCAACAATACACAATTGACGTATAGCGCTGTCCTTCAATCACGTGACACCAATACATAGGTTAACATCACAAGAACAGGGATCCGTAACTTTGCAGCATTAAAGTGTTAAGGGTACACCCAAGTCAAAAATCATGAAAAATCATAAAACAATCAATAAACTTTTTTTTGCATATTTGAATACTTCAAAGTATCCTCTTTAATGTGGCGTATTCAAAAAAAGCAATATTATCAGTTAAAATGGGTTGTTAATTTAAAATAAGACTTTAAATACAATTATCTCGACTTTTTATTTTCAGTGATTTATCAGACAAAAAAAGTTCCCGGGATCCCAATTATTATCCACGTTGTTTACTTCTTTGTACTTTTTATTCAGAAAGCTATAAGGAAGAAAACTGTTAGACAGATTTCTGAAATATGCCTTTTAAACAATTTTAGAACTACATTACTGTGATAATTACACTAATGAATTATGATTTTCACACATTTTCAGAAAAGTTCATATAACTTTAGTTTTTTCACTAATTTCAAAATTCTGTCTAACAGAATTGTTCTCCTGGATATTCTAACAAAATAAAGTTGAATATGAAATAGACCCCCTGAAAAATAGGATCCTACAGACTTTTTGAAATTAGCTATGTTTTCAGCATAAATTTATAAATTACCAATTAGTTTTGAAGATTTGAAGTTTGAAGATTTTAGCAGTTTAACTTGGGTGTCCCCTTAAGCAAATGTATTAATCATAAAAAGTTGAAATGCTCTTTTTTTATTACAGATTCAAATTTGCTGACAATTACTGAACAATCAACAAATAATTTACACATACTACAACATGAGGAAAATTATGCACCTTTTCTGGAGAACAGTAATCGATATCAATTTTGTAAGTCATTCTTTATAATAATAATAATAATAATAATATAAAATTTTCATTGCGATTGTATACGATGTTTGCATATTGATTAATAATATTTTATTAGTTACCAAAAAATTAAAAGAACAATGATCTGTCATTATTATTATTAATAAAATATAAAATTATTTTCGTCTCACATAAATGTGTATTTAATTATTTTTGCAATTAAAATAAGCTTACAACCTTCTCTAAACATCATTAAGTTCAATTTAAGACTTAACATTGCAGATGCCTCATTGCATGACGAACGATACGCTTCCTTTGCAAGTGATGATTCTCAATCTTCACTTGAGCACATTCTTGACAACAATTCTTCAGGTATTTAAGTATTTTATGAATTGATCAAATGATCGTTTTGTCATTTTCAATAACAATTTTTTGAGTTTTTAATATAATAACCTTAAACGGTTTGTTTTTATCAATCTTTACAGAATATGAATTTCCATTAAATTGCTCAGATCCAAACTCATATGATACCATGAATTTTACATTCGATGATATTCAGTTGTCACAAAACACGCAAGAAAAATCGACTGAGTTGAGTTCATCGAATGCTAGAAGTCCTAATCTTGAGTTTGATCAATCTCACGGTAAGAAACATAAAATAAAGATTAACACAGAAATATTACCAACATTAAATACATTATTGTCATTCTGTTTTATAACAGTGGGAAATGATTTTCGAGTACCTGAGACTGTGACAGAGTCCTTACCTACAAGAAGGAACAACAACCGAGACAAACCTGTCACAAGAAAACGAAAAATTTTCCCATCAGATTGGGCAGATGAAAAAGCTAAACAGGCACGAGCCGAAGGAGCGTCAGGCATTGGCAGATATGGAGTGCCAATTTTTTCACGACAAATGAAAACAGGATGTGTACGCTGCAGGTTTAATTGCCAAACAAAGATTGCAACGGATGTTCGTATTGCAATACATAAAGATTTTTGGGCATTGAAGAGTTTGTCTCGGCAACATGACTACATCGCTCGTTATGCAGTACCTACAACACCAGCAGAAATTAACAAAAAAAATTTTTCTACTACATACACGCTACCGCTTCCTGATGGAAACATGCAGAAAGTTTGTCGAACAATGTTTTTGGACACACTTGGTAAAAATTATTGCTACATTCGAATCAAAAAACCTTTTTCATTACTTTCTTATGTTAACTGTTACTTATCAAATAATCTCCATGGAACTATTATTAATTATTAGTCAAATACTGTCTTAAAATGTAAACTTACAAGCCAGTCATAATTGAAAGAATATAATCTCATTACTAACTAATCCAACTATTTCAAAATGTGACATGCGATACGCTTGAAATGCTAAATTTTTATAAAAATTTATTATACTTTGTTCAAGTTTAATTACTTGATTTTTTAATCTGTTATTGTCTTTATGTTAGAAAATTGCTTTATACAATTATTTACTGTTTTTTTATGATAATTTTCTTTTACGAAAATAATTTTTTTGAATAGTCAGAATGTCATCAAACTTTAATCAAATGTTCTTCGGGTTAGGGTGATAAATAATGCAAAATTTGAACAGCATTGACTGTCTTGTAATGGAAACATTATTTGCATATCTATATACATGTATAACATATATGCAACATATAACATGTACATATATATACAATTTCATATGACTTTAACAATCAATATCTTTGTTAGTAATCAGTGAAAGTCAACAATAATTTTTAAAATTGAATCTGATGACTTAAACAAAGTTTGGATTAAATTAATCAAATACTGACTATTATGACCTATCGCATGTTACCCCTTAAGCTACACATTTTTGATTGAATTGGACAATATATAATTCAACCATGATGATGAATGTTTAGGTGTTTCAAAGTCTGCAATAGAGACAATTAATAAGAAGCGAGAAATTGGAGGCTCGATACCCGCTGATCAACGCGGACTTCACCAGAATAGGCCAGACAAAATACCAGACAAAACGCTGGCAAATGTAATGGAACACATTCAATCTTTCCCTGTCATCGACTCTCATTATTGTAGAAAGGAAACAAAGAAAGTCTTTCTGGAAGAAGAAAATTTGTCAATAAGCGAAATGTACCGAAGATACAGAGATTGGATGGAGCAAAAAAATGATCCAGATATTGCGTCAGAAAGCTTCTATCGTAAAACGTTTAATTACGAATTCAATATTGAGTTCTTTAAGCCAAAAAAAGATTTATGTGATGAATGCACAGCATTTAAGTACTTTACGCCAGAGCAGCAAAAAATTCATCAGCAAAGACAAGACGCTCATATAGCTAATAAAAATCGTGTTCGACAATTGCTGGACTTGGATAAATTAGAAGCTAAAAAAGATTTCACTCTCTGTATAGCTGCTTTTGACGTGGAACAAGTTTTGACCACACCTCGTTTAAATGTTTCGATGGCATATTATAAGCGCAAACTTTCAATTGTCAATTTTACAACTTTTCGAATGGTATTAAATGAGGGTACCTGCTACTTATGGAACGAGACCGTCGCAGGGAAAGGAGCAAATGAAATCGCCAGTTGCTTGTGGAAATTTATCCACACTGAAGTCGACCGCGGGGTAAAGGAATTTCGATTTTACAGTGACAATTGCGGTGCCCAAAATCGCAACAAAATTTTGTACTCGATGTATGACCGAGCTTCAACTAAGTTGTCCGTAAAGATTACGCATAGGTAAATAGTTTGTCTAGTTATCACTTCACAATTTTTTTACAAACATTATTTGGTATATTATTCTTGCATTACAAAAGTTACTGTTCAAACAGAATTATTGACAACACAACAAACATTGCACGTTTAAGTTTAGAAGTTTTTCAAATAGTGAAATTACGCTCAACGGTACAGAGGGCTCCTCCGTTAAGCGCGCTATTCCTCAAGTTTGCTGTCACCGAGCAAGTTTCTTTTTATTTTTATTTGAAAATGTTAAATTAACATTTATAATAATAATTATTCGATTCCTTGAATTTGCGATTTATTGTTTTTATATTAACTGTTGTCGTACAACCTTGAATGTGATGAAAGAGAGAACTAACCAGTAACTAGTATAATTTTTTAAAAAAAAATAAAATAAACCACGAATTAATTAAAATTAAATAAACAGTACTTTTAACAGTGGACAACGAATGACTGAAAAGTGACCTAAGCTCTTAATATTTCTATGAGCAAGCCAGTTTACTTTTCCTAATTGATTTATCAAATCACAGAACTGATTATAATATAATGTGAATATCTAGAAATAACACCTTTTTAAATTTTTTTAAATGACTGCGACAATAATCTTTTTTCTACGTGCAATGTTTGATATTTAGCAATAAGAATACGTTCGGAACGTTTTTCATTTTATGAACAATTTTATACAATTTTTTTAAAGGCTTTTTTAAGCAGAAGAAATTAGTTTGAATTGGCGGCGCTTTAAAGTATGTTAAATCCCAATACGGCGGTGTTCAGCCACTGATTATCCGGGAAATTATCTAATTGATAGTTTTAATTGATCTTAGTATAAATTAATCTGTTTATTTTAGATACCTGGAAAAGGGTCACACTTACAATGAGGGTGATTCTATTCACGCGAGAATTAAGAATTCGGTGAAAAACAAGGCAGTTTATACGCAATCCGAATGGGTGCAATATATAAAAGCAGCAAAAGTTGAAGAGCCATTCTACGTCGTACATGAAATTTCCCAAGATGATATTTTCAATTTCGCTGAGTTAGCGAACCTCGAAAACTGGAAATCTGTCCGGATTATGTCACTAAAAGAAATAAGATTTGACCCGAACTGCGAGTTCATTCAATTCAAATACGAATACGATGAAGCACCCCAGTCTTTATTAGTTGCAACAAAGAAAACTGTGGGTAAAACGTTTCCTTTAACGACTTTGCGAAAAACTAAAATCAATTTGGATGATGGCAAGAAGAAAGATTTGCGTTCGATGTGTGATTCGGGAGTGATTCCCGTGAAATATCATGCTTTTTACAATGAGATTTGTGATCATTAAATATTGTAGTAACATCATTTAGTTTTTATATTTTTTTTACATTTCATAGTTTTCCATATTTTCTGAGATATGTAAGTGTATAGTTTTGAAAACTATTTATATTTGAAAATAAAATTATTTCATTTCGCTAACCACAAAAATTTTAATTTCAAACCACAAAATTATCGTTTTCTGCAATTTGGACGCTGATATTTGCTAACAGTTAAAATTGTAATTTGTATTTTAAAAA
>JABFPD010000719.1:0-10340 GCA_022817545.1 Cremastobaeus sp. ZL-2020 | reverse complement strand
GGCACGGGGTAACCCTGTAGAAGTTTGATCTACGTGGCCTATCGCCCGCCACATGGGAAGTCTCTCGAACTCATCTTAGATTGCCTGGATGAACACGTTGATAATTACCTTCACTTCATACTCCTTGGGGACTTGAATACTGACATGCTCAAACAATCAACCCTTCACGGCACGTTAGCGCATTTTATGAATTCCAAAGGCCTCCACCTCGTCCCGTTCAATCCAACGCATCACACAGCAGAGTCTCACACGCTGATAAACTTGTGTATCTTTGATGACCAGCATGCGCTGCAGCATTTCAATCAATCATGGTTTCCGTTTTTGTCCGGACATGAACTAATTGAAGTCACATACAGCATAGATCTTCAAGTTGCACCCTCTACTGACATTATTTACAGGGACTTTAAGCACTTCGACATCAATGCTTTTCTTCGCACAATGAGTGAACTCCGACAGTGAACGCCAGACAGTTTACCAAGGTGCATTCAAATGCAGCGGGGCATGACCACATCAAAATCAACTACCATCAGAAGGCCTTCCCTGTCATCAGTGGAGGTATTCTCGATCTGGTTAATTTATCCATCACATCATCTGAATACCCGCAAGATTGGAATAAGGCACTGGTGATACCAATAAATAAGGTAAAATGCCCTAAAACTCCTGCCAACCTCAGGCCTATCTCGATTCTGCCTGCTTGGTCAAAGATACTTGAGCGAATTGTAAATGATCAGCTGACGGATTGCTTCTAGAACACCAATGCCCTTGATCCATATCAATCCGGATTTCTACGTGGCTACTCCACACAATCTGTCTTGTTGAAATTGATTGACGATTGTCGCTTGGCTGTGGATGGGGGACAAGTGACTATCCTGGTACTATTTGATTTTTCGAAAGCTTTTGACATGGTTGACCACGGGATTCTATTGCAAAAGCTCAAGCACCTTGGATGCTCTGAGAGGACGTGTGCCTGGTTGCACTCCTATCTGAGTTGTCGATCTTAAGCGGTTGTTGATGGCAAGAGTAACATCTCCTCTTGGAGACCCCTTGTTGCAGGTGTTCCTCAAGGCACTGTATTGGGTCCTCGGCTCTTCTCCCTAATGATCAATGACCTACCATCATCCCTACAATAAACACTTGATTTACGCAGACGACACACAGATCTACATACATTGCGATCCATCTGAATTCGACTCGACCCTTCAAAAGATTCAAGTTGATTGTGACGCTATCTTGCGTTGGGCTCAAACAAACCGCCTAGTTCTAAACCCTTCAAAAACCAAATGCATGATTATTGGTACAAGAGGTAATTTGAAGAAACTCGACTTGGCAAATAAACCACAGTTGATAATTGGTAATCAGCTTATTTCTTATGTTAGTGGAACGAAAAATTTGGGAATCATCATTGATAATACATTGACCTTTCGCTCGCATGTTGAACACACTTGCCACACTGTTTCTGTTATACTTAGACAACTGAGATATAACCAAAGGTTTTTAACCAGACCTTTGCGAGCTAAGCTAGTGAGTACTTTGATCTTCCCTCATTTCGACTACTGCTGCCTACTCCTCACTGGCTTGACAGGTAAACTCACAGGCATGCTACAACGGTGTCTTAACGCCTCCATCAGATTTGTGGTTAGATGCAGGCGGAACGACCACATTACTTCGTTCTTACGGGAATTACATTGGCTGAATGTTGCAGATAGGCGATTGTATTTTCTGGGTACTGCAGTCTACAATGTCCTCCAGGGTTCTAGCCCTGGATATATCAGAGCCGACTTCCAACTTCGCGAAAATGTATTGCAACGTACACTCCGCCAGTCACACAGGCAACTACATATACCGTTTGCTAGGACTGAAACTTTCAGGAAATCCTTCATTATATCTGCCTGTCATTTCTGGAATGAGCTGCCGGCATCAATCACTATGTCTCCTTCCTTATGTGTCTTTAAACACGTCTCTTCCAGCACCTGGTTTCGGTTGGGCGGCTGTGAAGTTGCAGGATTTGAGAGAAAATTGTGTCGTTTATTTCACCGTCAATTGTTGGGAATTGTGTCAGCACCGATGAGACTGCACTAAGAAAAAAAAACAGTCGTATTGGCCGAAAAAACTCAGCCGTTTTGGCTGAGTCAACTCAGTCATTGAAAATCAGTCAATACAACAGAGCGGACTCTGCTATTTTGGCAGAGTACGACAGACGTACAAGTGCGCGGCGCGCGTCTCACGTCAACTGTTTTAACGCGCAATCAGACTACTCGTGTACAAGAGGCCGGCGGACACTGGTTTTTTTGTTGTTTTTCATTTTATAATTGTTGTCAATGAAGAGAAGTCAAGCGGGATGGACGATTTCGTGAAGAACACTCTTGAGATGTGGAACTTGAGCAAATTCATCGGGCGATTCGAACGTAAGTAATAAACATAACCTCTGAAATATCAAAAAAATATTTAATTGTAATTTTAATGATTCGATCAATTTAAAGTATCTCAATATTTCATTTTCGTTTGTCCGAAACAGTCTTAACTGTTTGAACGATGTTTTATTTTTCTTATTTTGAATTTTAGAGGCGGGAATTGATGTAGAAGTTTTTGAAGACATCGACGACAATATTTTAAACAATATTTTCAAACATGATGAATGCGGAGTTAGGAAAAAGTTTTCTAAGAAATATGAGTTATGGAAAAAAGATGGAAAACCGAATTTCACGTCGAAAACTTTGACACTTCCTACAGTTTTGAAAGAAATTAAAATCTTAAATGAGGAAATTCCTCCAAAGTCGGTTTCGGACGGTTTTGCATCCAATGCTGTAATTAATGTCATCAACATTGATCGTATGCTTTTTTGGTTTTTTAAAATTTCCTTCTATGACTGAATAATAATACAATTTGTTTATTCATTGTTTGGCGTAGAGCGCAAAACAGTTTTCGAGCTTTTAAGAACTACAACGAGAGGAAAATTGGTTTATTACAATTTTTTGAAAACTAACGTCGTGGATAGTAGACTTTTTACCGATTTAGTAATAGAGTACAAATTCGATTATACTAATTCCTACAGGTTAAGCGAATTCATTTTATTATTACCTCATTTCGTTTTGATTTTTGTTTGTTTGTTTATTTCATTCAGAAATTTATCTTTTTTGGACTTGTGTGTTGCAGAATAAAATCACAACGATTCGTGGATCTCAGCATAGAGACAGCCGAAATTTTTTCGACTTCTGAATCTGAGGAATCGGCTGAACTTTATTTTTTCACACAAAAAGTGAATAAGGGGAAAAAAGTTGAGGTCCATTTTGGCGGACGGTTTTATGAGAAGTACTTAAAGATCCGTCGCAAATTATTCACCGCCGGTGCTATTTCAGAGGAGGATTTCTTACCAGAAGGTGTTGATTTTTGTTTGTTCGTTGTTTTCTTTTTTTGTTGTTGTTGTCAATTTTATTTATGAATCGGCTTGATTTTAATCATTAATTCAGAATTCGCCAATGAAGAAGTCGATTGTGTTAAGTGGATAAAGGAAAACGATGGTCCTTTTGAAGTTGCCTTGGAAAAATGGAATGAAAGTTATCCTGTCCGAGAGAAATTCAAAGACACTGCTTGTTATTTCGCGCTATACAAATGCTTACGCACCGCATTTGGTCATATCTTGGTAAAATTTACAATGATTTGTCGAGGTGATTTAAAATTTCGAAGTACTATCATTTAGCATTGCTGTTTTTAGATATGCAATGATTTTGACACCGTTTACGCCGATTGCGTCGACTTCACGACTGCTTGGTCCGCGTATGTTCCAGGAATAATTCAAGAAGCGAGAAAAAAAGGGAAACCTGTCGATGAACAGCTGATTCAATCAGGTTATTATTGTTCTTGTTTTCTTTTTTCCAATTTTTTATTCGTCGAATTTTTGTTGTTCGTTTATCACTGGACTTAATATTTTTATTAATCACTATTTTCAATTCAGGAAACGAAAACTTGGCAGCTTTGCTGTGTGTGCCAGATCTTTTGGGCGTAATTATTCGCAAAAGAAAAACCATCGATGGCCACAATTTCGGATCGAATGTCAATGATGTTCGTAATTCGTTTGTTCTTTGTGTAGAGGTACTTTTTAAATTTTCAAGGTTTAAATACAATTTTAATTTTGTACATGCGATTTATACATGCGTTCTGTTTTAATTTGTTGTTAGGACTACGAGGGATTCTTATCATACAAGTCATACAGAAGTACTGTTTGCAACGTTAATACAATTGGACCGTACGTGGCAGCCATAGGAAATTTGTCTAACAACGGTCAAGTTGATAAAGATGACCAAAATGATTCGGCGCAGTTAAGGGTATTCCTGGTGATTGGAGAATACACTTTTAAGATCGAATCTAATAACGTTCTAGATGCTGTGCAGTACTGCTTCAAATGCTGTGTCGTCTTGGATTGTTTTCCACAAGAGTGCCGCCACGTTTGGACGTTCGTTCAACTCTGCTGCTACAAAATCGTGTCTCTCAGAAAGCCCTACTCGAATGCTGTGAAACTTCAACAAACTACAAAACCGAATGCGTTAAATTGAAAACTCATAGTTTTCTGTGATGCGATTATGTGATTTTTGCGTTTAACGTGCAACTTAATTAAGCTATTTAAATTTATTTTAATTAAAACAAATTATAAATGAAATTATTTCATAATTAAAATTTTAATCTCTTTTCAAGTCAATTGTAAATATGGAGGGTCTGTTCTTAGAGTCTGAATTTATTAATTTAACTTTAAAACTTTATAACAATCCGCTTATTCCGAGAAATGTCGTTCAATTTTTTGTAACGATGCTTATAACTTTTGTCACTAACGTAGCTTTGCCTATCATCGAAAAACACTTGATAATAGCGTTTCCTCATCTTGCTGACGACTTAACTAAGGGTATGGTGGACATTAAAAATAAATTTAACTTTATTTTTGAAAATTTCAATACCGAACATAAAAGATTTTTACTATATAAACGAAAAGGACTTTATGTTGAACCAGAAGAATATAACATTGGGATAAAAGCGACATCATTAATAAACTCGGATGGAACAAAGTCGATCAAAACAACAGATTCGCGTGGAATATTCATGTCTTTGAAAAAAACGCTTAAATTAGTATTAGAGATTCCCGGTTTTTTTGATTTGATAAAAAGTTATATCTGTAAATTAAAAGCAGAGGAAGGTATTGTTCGTAATTTCATTCAAGCAAGTACGTGGAAAATTAAATACGAAAAAATCGCCGACAAATTCATATTGCCGTTGTTTGTTTATCAAGACGACTTTGAGGCCGGAAATCCCCTAGGAGCACATGCAGGTGTAAATAAAATCGGAGCAATTTATGCAACTATCCCGTGTTTACCCCCTCACATTATGTCACAGTTGAATAGCATTTTGGTAACCGGTCTTTTTTATGCCTGTGACAAAAAAAATTGCTCAAATGAAAGCATTTTCAGAAAAGTTATTGAAGAATTAGATGATCTAAAAAAGAATGGTTTAATTATTCAGGTGAACGGCAAATCTGAGAAAATTTATTTTCAATTGTCATTGCTTCTAGGGGATAACCTTGGTTTAAATGAAATACCCGGTTTTACTCAAACATTCGCGAAAGGACGTCCATGCAGAATTTGTACCGCTACCGTCGAAGAAATGAAAAGCTTAAATTTCGAACGTGTTGATCTTTTAAGAACTCCAGAAAATTATATCATAGACTGCGAACAAACGAAATTGCAAGATTCAGGTATAAAAGAAGTGTGTGTGTTCAATTCAGTCGATGGCTATCATGTTTGCGAGAATTCGAGTTTAGATTTAATGCACGATTTTTTAGAAGGAAGCGCAAGCGAAAGTATGCTTAACATTTGCAATGATCTCATCTACAATAAAAAGTTTTTTTCACTTGATTTTCTAAACGGTAGACTTGATCGTATTTCTAGTGATATTAAATTTGATTCTAATAAAATTCCAGTTATCAAAAAAGAGCACATCACGGTCAATAAAAAGTTTAGAATGTCCGCGGCTGAAATGTTGCTTTTTATTAGATACTTTGGAGTAGCCGTAGGGAAAATTGTACCCGAAGAAACCGAGCCTTGGAATCTGTACATTTTATTGCGAAGAATTTTGGATATCGTTCTGTCACCTAGATTCGTCACAGGACATGTTATTAGACTGAAAGGCTTAGTAACTGAATTTTTATCATTGTATAAAATCCTTTATGGAGATCTCAAATACAAGTTCCACAATATGATTCACGTAGCATCCGACATGAAAAAAAATGATCCCCCCACTTGTTATTGGGCAATGAGATACGAGTCAAAACACCGCATTTTAAAATTGTCTGCAACCGTTTCAAACAATAGAACGAAAGTTTTGAAAACTTTAGCTATAAGATGTCAACTACAATTAGCATTTTTCAGTTCTCGAACAGCCATCAATAGAAATGATGTTTCATATGAATCGAGCCAAATTATTGATATCAAAGAAAGAAAAAGATATTTTCTCAATACGAGCAGCCAAATTTTTTCAACTGAATCAGCCGAAATTAATAGTATAAATTATAAAACTGATATGGTATTTGTTCTTGAAATCGGTGAAGACGAAAAAATTATTTTCGGAAAAATTGTAAAAATATTTATCGCAGAAAAAAGTGTGATGCTATTAATGCAGCTTTTGTTTAACGTTTATTTTAATGATCATCTGTTTGCATATAAAGTTCGAAAAACTGGCGTACTGAAACTGGAGAATGTCAACGATTTACTAGAATTTCATCCTTGCGTTTTTATTGAAGAAGATTCTCTTATTATTCCAAAATATGTTTTGTAACTTTTGTAACGAATATTAAAAATAAATACTTAAAAAATCTATCATTTTCATTTTTCACTGAAAAAAATTAATTCCACCCGAATAAATACAATTTTTTATGGAACGCGACCTATTTGACGTTTTATTTAATTAACCTAATTATTATCAACTGCGTTCATCAATTTTTCAGTAACATAATCCTATATTCAAAACTTCTTCGTCTACTCTGTCAAAACACAGCCATATGGCTGTGTCCACACAGCCATAATGGCTGAGTTGCAATGACTGAGTTGACTCAGCCAAAACGGCTGAGTTTTTTCGGCCAATACGACTGTTTTTTTTCTCAGTGTGAGTACAGCCTCACGTTTCCTGGTGCCGCGACATGAATACGTGCCATTTTATATTTGAAACTTTAATTGCAATTCAAGTTAGTTTTAAATTTGGTTTTGTGTTAGGTTAGATAAAAGAGGAAATTATTCATTATCGCGTTAGTATGAAGTATGCAAGTATATTTGTGCCGGATTTTTTTTAACTCAATTGCGAAGCGATGATACATTATTTTGTTTTTATGACAGCTGTAAGATCTGAGCATGACGAGGATGCGGAATACAGGAGAGAGTTTCTTCGTGGGACCGCATCATCTGTAACCAGAGACGTGGTTGATCGTCTCGTACTTTCCGGTTCGTTGCTGAACTCCGTTCGGCTAGTACTCGCTTGTGCTCGCTATATTACGTATCGCCAACATCTGGGTACTTACTTTCGTTCCCGGCCTGCCATTGATTTCACTGCCTATACCAACAAACCACGGTCATCACCTATCTCTACGTAACGAGAAAGTAGAACCTGGAAAGCATCCATGAGGACCGAGACGTCTCGAGGCGATTCTTTTGCGAGCTGTACCTGCGCCAGCTTCGATGACCCTAATTGCCTTGGCCTCTATATTATGCTGTTTGAGCTTGCTACGTTGGACTTGAACCAGTTAGAAATAAATAAATAAAATTCTATATTATTTATACTATAAGTATAAAACCAAATAATTAAAATAAAACTATAACGATAATTCGAATCATTTTCATTTTATTTCATTAGTATAAACGTTACATAAACTATCCGCGACAAATGTCATAAAAAAACGCATATAAAATCATATTATTTTACTCGATACTTAAATTGATTCCTTATGCCCACTTCCATTTCGTAACCAAGTTCAATTTCACAGTCCAAAGTTGTGCATAGAATTTATCAAAATGGATATGCCATTCTTTGACAAATGGCTGGGTCCCTTTCGCTTTAAATTCTGTTTGCAAGTTTTGACTAAGTAATCGAACGCGTTGTTAAAAAATTACCTGATGAAAAATCACCTTAATTAATTGTTTATTGATTATTCCATTAATTTCGTGAAAGAAAAATTTTACATTTCACCTATGGCTTATGCAGAGAAATCAAGAAATTTACAGCGCATGCACGAAACTGGAAATGAACTGTCACACATGCAAAGAATACAAAAAGTCTACTGTGCTTGCACAGAAGACCCCATTACCTATCGCGTGTGCGCACAAATTTAAAAGTTTGCTATTTGTGCGCATCGGGTTATCGGGCACCCGAGCAAACACGGGTTTTTGGGTACTCGAGATACCCAGACCCGGCCCGAGCTCGACCCGGGCCCGCGGTAATGACCAGAACTGACCCGAGCCCAACCGAGCACTACCCGCAGATGCCTAATTTTTTGTAGTGTAGTGAAACACGTATTTATTTTGTAATTTAAAAATGTTATTTACCTAGGGTCAAAAGGGAAAATTGTGGTTTATTTTCACACTTCTAATACATCTAATTTTTCCCGCGCAGATTTCGATTTTTTTGGAATACATTTTTTTAAAAAGATCGCGTTTTAAAACATCATTGTTGTTTCTTACTCTGGGAAGGTAACTGAGGGTTATCATTGATTAAAAATAGAAAAGTTCATGTTCAAAAATATTAAAAAAACTTGTACAAAAAATATAGGTAGTATTATATTTTTGCATGAAAATAACTAATCAAATTTGCCATATTTTTGACGGTTAAACCGACTGTTTTATTTTATTAATATTTCAAATTTAACAAAATACATTAATACATTTAGTAACTAGTAATCCGAGTTGGGCAAGTTACTGAAAAAAAGTAACGACATTAAGTTAAAGTGAATTCGCGAAAAATCTTAATGACGTTAAGTTAATTTTAAATTTTAACTTTTTTCACGTTATTTGCCCAACCCTGAGACAGAATAATCATATTAGCGAGTCTAGCAAATTTAAAATTCTTTTCATGTCGTTATAACTGAAAAATTCTGTTATCTTATAGGTTGAAATATCATCGAGTTGCATGACGTTGTTTGTTATAGATTCAACTAAACTGTGACATTTTTCAAATAATTCTGCTGATTCGATAGCTTCTTTTATACGATATTGCAGTACATCTGCATACCCAGGATATGAACTACCAAAATCAAAATTTTGTATCGCTGTTTTTAGATGATCATTTGCCATCAGTTTTCTTACTTGATGTAGTTCTTTCGAAAACAAATCATACATACTGATTAAGGATTCTGTACAAAAACGCACATGTTTCATATGCTGAATTTCTTCCATCCATTTTATTTCCATTACGCTGAGACATTGCAAATTTTGTTCATTCAGATAACCTCCTCGATTTCGCAATCCTATTGCATGCAATAATAGAACTAGTTTGCATTCATTTTTATGCCCATTCATCGCATAATGAAAAATACTATCCTTCTCATTAATTAAATTAATATCTGCCCCATGATCTAATAGCATACGGACTAACAATTTGTTATTGGTTTCAATAGGTATCAACAGTGGAAGTCCTTTATAACTTCTGAAGTTCACGTTTACACCATACCGAAGCAGCAGTTTTGAAATGGATGCACTTCCACGGTCCAAGGTCAATATAAGCGGCGTTATCGTTCCTAAAGGACTGCCAATATTTGGATTTGCCCCCTTTGCTAATAGTAATTCTATAACTTCCATATTAGCGTCTCCTTTTTTGACAGCGCAAAACAATGGTGAACCATTATATCCTGCATTATCATTAATATCTACATTGTGGTCAAGCAGCAAATGAACCATGTTGTGATCTTTATTTAAAATAGCGCTTTTCAAAGGAGTATCTCCAAAAATAGGATCATGCTTGCTCCGAGTGTCTAATGCTGCCCCATACCCGATCAAAAGTTTGACAACTTCGATTTTTTTTCCTCTGGCAGCTTTGTGTAAAGGGGTGATTCCAGAGCTGGTTCTGCTGTTGATATCCGCACCTGCTTTGATTAATGATTCAATGATATATAAATTACATTCGTTACTACTAATTCCGTAATGCAAAGATGTTTCGCCTTGACTTTCTTTTATATCAACGCACGCTTCATTTTGTAGTAATAAAGACACAATCTTCGGTTGATTATAATAAGCAGCATAATGTAGAGGTGTTATCCCATAAACAGATCCAGAAATACAAGAAGATATGTCAAACTTGTAGTCTACACCATGCATTTC
>JABFPD010000718.1:0-10345 GCA_022817545.1 Cremastobaeus sp. ZL-2020 | reverse complement strand
AACGAGTATTGATGTAAGGTTCGACGAACGTTTATTGAAGTTCAATAAAAATTATGAA
This sequence comes from Cremastobaeus sp. ZL-2020, assembly GCA_022817545.1. Lineage (NCBI taxonomy): Eukaryota > Metazoa > Arthropoda > Insecta > Hymenoptera > Scelionidae > Cremastobaeus > Cremastobaeus sp. ZL-2020. The sequence continues at coordinate 10,287 of JABFPD010000718.1, read as the reverse complement.
ATTTTGGATTTGATATTTTTCACTGTTTAGACAATGACCATCAGACGAGTGCCACCAGAGTGCCACCAGAGTGCCACCAGAGTGCCACCAGAGTGCCACCAGAGTGCCACCAGAGTGCCACCAGAGTGCCACCAGAGTGCCACCAGAGTGCCACCTGTTAAAAATATCACATCGATAATTTTATAATTTCGATTAAACCTTCAATAAACGTTCGTCGAACATTACATCAATACTTTTTCAACGTTCCAACTAACTGTTTTTGGGCGGACATTTAAACCTTCCTTGAACGTTGATCCAACCAAACATTACTCTTATTCTACATTCCTCAGATTTTCCGAACGTCGAGGCAAAACCTTCGTTCTACCTTACTCAAATGTACATATGTTCTTCGGGTAGTATCGTGTCACTGGTACTACGGGACGTTCTCATTCGGAACCGTTCGCCTTAGGTAAAATCTATCGAGAATATAATTAATATATAATATGAAATAATGTTACTTGAACTTCAAACGCGATTTTTTGAAAATTATAGTAAAAGTATAATATGAAATTACTTAAACTTTAAACGTATATTTTATGAACAAGCGCTCAAGCGGTGGCAGATCAACGACCTCATTTTGGATATTTTGTACCAAAAAATTTTTGTATATAGTCCGAAAAGCACTTCAATAAACACAAAAACGTAATCTTCGTATGCGTATTCATTTTGTAGAAATAAAGGACCAAAATCGACCTATCTTTTGACTCTCTAACTGTAAGTCCCCCTTTAATATATAGTCAGTATATATACCATATCTAGTCAATACATTACCAATATATTAGATAGAACGTTTCTGATATATTTGTACATCCTAATGAATAATGATAAATATTGAGTATGTACTATTAATACATTAGTAATATATTGACAATATATTATTATTACATTGGCAATACATCGACCCCTCGTGAAAATAACATTTACAAATCATTATAAAAAAATTAAGTAGAATGAAGTCAAAATTATTCAAAAGTTAAATATCGTTAAATTTAGTATATGAAACTTTTCGATATTCTACTATAAACTATAAAATATTTTTAAAAAAATTCGTAGTCTTCCTCGTAGAAATTACTTTAGAATTCATAACTTTCTCGTAGTTTGTTTATAATAATTCGAAAATATTATTTTCATTGCTAATTATATGAACATAATGTTTTTATTTTTAACCCTTCAACTATAGTTGACGGCACGAGACGGCATTGTGGGCCGGCTGTCAACTATAATTCACACTTGCACGTTAATCATATAAAAACTTCGTTTAATTTCCAGTTCAAATCTCAAAATTGAAAAAGAGCGCTGGCAGCCCACGATGTAATAAGACATCAGTTTAATGCTTTTCACGTGGTAGGGTTTAGATGTACTTATATATAACTTTTTTTGAATCATGTACAACCATTTGCGATGAATCGTTGAAAAAAAATCAATGACGAAATATGGAACAAAAATAAAACTTGCTAGGGATGGGATGATTCATCGCAAATGAGTGTGCATTGAAGCCACTATAGTTGAGGAACATAGGATGCAGCTAGGATTAACATAGGATTAACACCAAGCACGAGGGTTCAATTCTCATCGAGCGAGTTTTTTTTAGAAAATAGAATTTTAAAATTTAAAGTTACATTTTCTATCAATAAAAATTGTTTTGCGTTCCCACAAATTTTTGCAGGGACGTAACAACATTTCAATTTGTTGTTTACTAGTCACTGTACTACACACTGAAAACCTGGCATGAGTGAGAATGGTCGGTTTTGCTGCAAATTATGAAATGTGTCGTATGATATCCTACTGCCTACATATTGTTTTGTCATTTATCCCTAAAAAAGCAATTCTGTGTATTGATAATTAATTAATAATTGCAGTTAATTAAAATTCGCACAGTACCCAGAAGTAAAATACTTGTGTCAATACGACAAATTTCTCAAGAATTTTTAAACAAACTGACCTTTTTTCAAAATACATTGCAACAAAAAAATTAATTGTTGAAAATGTATTATAAACATTTTTAGTTTATAATAAAATTTATATTTTTAATTATAATATAATAAACATAAATAAAACCAATTGCATGAATCAAAATAATTAGAGCCTTGAATAACTGGGCTTATTATATATTGAAAAGTTCTAAAATAAACGCGCTCGCTTATAACTATATTGTGTCGCAAAGACCCCGCTAACTTAACCTAATAACCGCAATAATAATAATAAATAATGATAATGGAGTTCTGATATTTTTAGAAATTAAATAAATAAATAAACAAAAACTAAATATACAAAATAAACAAAATAAATAAATAGACAACAAAAACTAAACCCAGCAAGCGAACCGCTGCACAGTGATCCAGAATACCTCAAAACGCGCGCATACGTAAAAAAATGAAAGTCCGCGGAATTATGAGTTACATATATTTCTGACATCTATATATATCAGAGCATCAGGAAATCAACATTATAAGTTGTATTGATCATGTTAATGGGTTAAAAAAAAAAGTTTATATACAGTTTTTTTTTCGCCCATTTAAAATACATGTTAAACTTAAAATTTTCATAAGTTCCGATTGGGATCGATTGGGATGATGAAAATACGTCCTCAACACACGTTTAACCCTGTAGAATAAATGGTAAGAAACGTAGCTGCAGAGACTTGCAGAAAGCAAAGTGGCATATATTTTTATAAACCTGTGCATGAGGGTAAAACTGGCTAAAAGAGTGTTAATTCATTTTTTTAGTGTGTTTTACGACGACATGAATGTCATATTGGATTTTTTGAGTCCCTGAATTCGAGCGTAACATATATCACATAAATTACACAATTTTATATCGTAATTTTCTTAAAAGTTGTCTACAGAAACATAATCAAAATATTTCAGACAAATTCCTACCTGGGATAGCACTCAATAGAATTATGCTATCATTTTCAGAATCAATAATAATGCATTGCTTTCATGATAGAATAATTCCTCTTACTTTTTCTGATAGTTTAATCATGCTCATTTATTTTCAATTTGTTATAAATCATTTTTTTACATAGGGATTTCTACGGGAGGTGTCCGTAATTACATTTCTTTTTTTTTAAATTAACTACTTTTTTCCGTTATTTTAAATTTGTTTACTAGTATGTATGAAATTTCTATTTCATACATACTTATTGACCATAAATTGTTTCTTTAATTTTCTTGCATAATGAATTAGTTAAGGCGTATTTTCTTGTTGCAAACATTAATTGCAAGAAAATGATATTTACTTAACATAATCATAACAGTTGCTAAAAAATACTGTATCTAATTATTGTTTATGTTTATATTCGTTTCTATATCTACTATTTAAATATTTTGACAGTTTAAAGCTAATGTAGTAAAATATCTATTAAGGATAATCGTTTCATTATTTAATCAATTTATGTTTAATGTAAGGCAAGAATTGCGTGTCTGAAGTATACTATCTATGTATTCAAATAACTTGATACATGCTACATTTCAGATCATTATTTGAAATTTTTTAAAAATGAAGGTTACTTTTTAATATGTTTTTATCTTATTATAGCAATATTTATTTACGTTTCTTATATTATCATCATCATATGACACAAACTCTATAATTGTACAAGTTCTAGCATATAATACAGATCTGTTTGGATAGTCCTGACATTTGAATTTGAATTGTCAGGGGTACCACAACAGAACAACCATATAAGCGAAAGACTGTACACAGCGGATCATTTCACTCGCGCAGGACTAGCAGGTACATAAAGGAAGCGCGCCTAACGCAACGCAAAACATGTAAAAAAGTGACGTTTGTTTTATTTAAATAGTTTGAAAAAATACCGTAGTGAATATGTCTGAACCAGGTTTGTTTTCATCAATTATCAATCTAAAGTTCTAATTACTTTCAATTAACCATGATTTAATTGTTTAGATTTAAGCAGACGATTTTTTTATGAAAAATTTTTTGACTATTCTTTGAAGGCGTCTGATATTATTGATGAGATAGAAATGTATGCTAGAACAAATAATGCTGATTTTGTTGAAAACAAAGCTAAGTGGTTTGTGTACGATCTATTTAAATATTGGAGAAAATGTTCGCGATGTAGAAATTCCTTCGAAAAGAACCACGCAGAATGGTTGTCAACAAATTTGTACAACCCATCATCCAGAAAACGTGTGGCACCTCAATCAAACCTACCTAAAAATTTTAATGATTTAAGTTTATCACAGAAAAGACGAAGAACAGCAGGTTTGTAGTATTATATTATGCTATGTCTTTCTTAGAATTGTCACTTTACAATTCTAATAATTCTTCGAATAATGCAGGTCATATTGTATTCACTAATTTCCAAGATTTTATTCATGTTATGCTTACTATGTACTGAACGATAGACACAAATTATCGAAAGTTATTATTGTTGATCAATTATTTTCATTTATTGGTTTCAATTTTTTTCATGCTTATTGTGTATTGAAATTTTTGCTTATATATTTTTCAAAGCTATATACAATTTGTCATTGTGATATATTACTATTTGTGAACTCCAACCTCCTTATTAACCCTCTAGGAACCAATGTTGCGATATTGCAACATGTACCTATTTGTCATAATGCACTAGAAGTACAAATAAAATTAGGAATTCCCATAATTTAATGCAACTTTTGAATAAAATATGAAGCAATCAATTTTACAAATTTATAAGAAATTTTTGAAAAAAATTTTTTTGTTAATTTCATTATTTATTATTTTTCCTTAAGCTAGAATGACATTGGCTCATTCCTTCTGGGAATAGTCGCGGTTCCTAGAGTGTTTATAAACGTTTATCAATTAATAAATTCTAAATAATTTTTTGTGATTTAGGCTAAGATAATAATTATTCAAATAGAATTTCAAATTAGTTAAACTGAAAATGAATTTCATATACTTGCATCGAAAATCAATAATGTCTGCATCATAACCGATATTTACTTATTCAAGAAGTAGTTTGTGTATCAAGGGTGGCACGGTAGCGTTTTTGCACGAGTATAACGCGAGAGGGAAAGCGAATGCGATCTTTACAATTGTACATTCGCGACACACAAACTATTTTTTGCACGATTGTAGCGGACTTTCAGTGCACTTAAAAAACACCTGTTAAATAATACGCAAAGGAGTTCTCATGTTTAAATCACAATTAATAATCGTTCGCTTTCGAAAAAAACATTTTAGTAATTTTGAGAAGTAATTTTTTTACATATAATATATTGTGATATTTGAGACATAAAACTTTCGAAAATAACAATAGTACCAAGTTCATAACATATGCGTTTAACATTTCAGAATTACGTACTAATGAAGAAGCAAGTGCACTTATTTTTGCAGGAACATCAAAGTTTCGAACTGATGGTAAGACTGAAACGGCTAAAGTATTAGAACAAACCATGAAATCTCCCGTTTCTACTGCAAAAGCATACACATTATATGCAAAACAAAAGCAGGATCCCACAGAAATTAGTATCCAAAAAGCATTAGCCGTTTCGCTAGACTTAGAACTGTCAGAAAGGCAATATAAATTACTGAGAGCTAATTCTAAAAAGCAAGGTAATAGATTCATAGAAAACATTAATTATGTTTGTTCAAGCAATTACAGAAAAAAATTAATGTATAAATTTGTCAATTTGTCATTTTTGCACTTCTTTGCACCTAAAATTCGATTTGTACTAGTCTTTCATACTTTGAATCTAGTAATTTGAAAATTCAGTGGTCATGAGTGAAACATTTTACTAAAGGCCTAAATGAGAATGGGAAAGTTTAAATACATTTTTCTCAGAATGTTAAAATGTGGAGTTGCCTGGTTTCTCCTTTCAACCACAGATATAATGTATAGTTCAATATATATATATATATATATATATATATATTCATGAAATAAAAAAAATGTTTAGCCTTTAACATAATACAATAATTGGAAGAATTTATAAACATTTTGTATACTTTATAAACTTTCTATAAATTCTCTATATAGATCGAAACAAATATTTTGTTACATTCATATTATATTAATTATACAATATTATTTCATTTTACTTCAAAAAATTCTTTGTACGGAACTAAAACTTCTATATGAAAATTGAATTGCAAATTCCTTATTTGCTTCTTTATGGTTTTTATTTTCAGTGACATATCGTTATCCTTCGTATAATAAAGTTTTGGAGGCAAAAAAAGAATGCTATCCAGAGGGTATCGTGATAACAGAAAAAGAAGCTACGATTCCATTGCAAAGCTTATTAGATCACACTGCACTTAGATTGTTTAAGACTCTAGATATTGATTTTGAACTAATGAGTGAATTTAAAATTTTTTACAAATGGGGCTTTGATTCAAGTTCGGGTCACTCTCAATACAAGCAAATGCTTACTGAGTCTTCGACATCAGATTGTTCTATCTTCATAACGACAATGGTTCCATTACAAATTGTAAATATTGTCACTGGTGCTATTATTTGGAAAAATGATACTCCTTCTTCCACGCGGTATATTTTTTAAAAATATATAAGTATATCATAAAACTACTATCTATTAATAATGTAAATTCATTATAACGTTCATTTATAGATTTTGTAGACCTGTAAGAATAGCTTTCGAGAAAGAAACAGCCGAAACTATTCAAATAGAGTACACGCGAGTTATGACTGAAATAAAAAACTTGAATACCGCTAAAGTGATGATTGAGGAAAAGGAAATCAGCTTTAAACATGAATTATATTTGACAATGTTGGATGGAAAAGTAGTAAATATTATAGAAGAAAACTCTGCATCATCAGTAAATGATAAATCCATTATTATTATTTGTTCATATAATTATAAAGTAGTATATCATGCATCAAGGAAGTTTTGTTTCACAAGGTCAATCTGAAAGTTTTTTTTTGGTGCGTTCAAAACACACTATTATTTTCCACTTTCATGGGGGTAAAACTTTGTTTTATTACTATTACTAAACGATATCCGCTTAATTATTCGTTGGAAAATACCACTTAGAAATATTTTATATGAATAAGCATGAACAACTTCATTCTTTAAATCAAAAAAAAATTTCAGTTATTAATTTAATATTTCGAAGTCATTATAACAAATACCGTTACAATATCTTTGTTAAAATATCTATTTAAAAATTTATACTTGTCGCAAAACTAATTTCATTGATGCATATATACCTGAGTAAAAATTTATATATGGAGCTGTGAATGACCCATAAATGAGACATCTATGACCCATATATCCAACATAAATGACATACGTGAATTGCAAAACGTATATGACTCATGTATGATACCACAAATCAAGTATTTATGTACCGTCAAATGGAATAACTTTGTGCAATTTTGTGTAATTTTGTGGTTGCATTTTTTCTGGTTTGTTTGCAAAATAATGCTTTAAAATTTCATTGAATTTCCTTTCGGACTTAATTACAATGTTAACATTAAAATATAAATGATAAAGAATAAATTTCAATGTGAAAAGATCATTTACATTGACATGCACGAAATTACCATTGGATTACAAAGTTACCCCATTTGACGATTACAAAAATGGCTTCATTTATGTGACATAAATGGCGCCATATATGCATTTTTACTTTGGTAGCTCATAACAAAAATCAAAATCAATAATAAATTCAACAATAAAACCTTTTTTATTCTTAATAATGATTCAATATATCAGGTTATTCCCCTTTCAGAGATGTTTCATTTGCAATGCAGGTCCCTCAGAATTAAATAACTTGAGTTTGGCAAATATCACAAGTGAAAGAACAAATGAATCCAAATTTAAATACGGCATATCTCCTCTTCATGCTCGGATAAAGTCGTTCGAATACTTATTACATCTGTCTTATAGGTATTTCAATGTTATCATTATAATGAAATTTTAAAAATACTTTTTATCACTCATGCACTGAAACAGGACCATTGCGATGTATGTTTTTGTAAAACAATTGAAGTATTGCAGATGATACCTCACAATGTTGTTTCAGCCCCTGCTGAAAAAATCTTAATGGGAAACCTGATAGGAATTCCGTGATGGAAATCTTATACGGAATCCAAAATAGAATTTGGCCGCCATTTCCATTTTAGATCACACAGGAAATTTTCATTTTGGATTCCATACTAGAAAACCATTCAAGTTTATTTCTGCTGAAAACGTGAAAATATTTAGAACCTTTTGAATTGAAATGTGAAACATTGTTTAGAATATATAATAAAATTATTAATTGAAATTTCACAATTTCTTGAATAAAAAATAGAAAATTACAATTGGTTTTATTTGATTTGTGTAATTCAAGATTCTACATTCATTCATTTATTTTGAACATACATTTTTCTGAAATTATTTGAATTTACAATAACCTGCTATTACATGTCACACGAATTACGCATATTATTTTTCTGATCCGGCGCAATTATAATAGCTACTGTGGTTAGTGTTGGAAAGAAACTATTATTACTATTTAATACAAATCAATAATTATAATCGTATGAAAACATCGACATCTGATTATGGTATCGTTTTCCATTCTGGATTCCTTGATCGGTTTTCATTCTGGATTCCTTGATCGGTTTTCATTCTGGATTCTTTGATCGGTTTTCATTCTGGATTATTAAACGGTTTTTTGTGTCAGATTTTGATTCATAACCATATTAGTAAGTTTCCGATGCTGTATTCATTTGAATTTTGATGTCAAAAATAGTGGGTGCTTAATAAACACTTATTATAATTGTAACATTAATAAACTTAGAAATTCAATAGTAAATCAATAAAACGTAATAAAAAAATATTTAAAAATTTATATCCACATTCAGAAAACATTTTGTTATATAATAATAAATTAACTGAAATAAGAATTCACAATAAATGTATAAATTGTCAGTTTCATTAACGTTCGATTAAAGAGTCATAATTTCGACAGATGGAAGTCGAATTAAAATCATATTGACGATATTTTTCAATCGTCAATTTTACTGTAGCCCGCTGGGTGTGCGAGATTCAACGGCATTCTCAGTATAATTTCTATTATTCATTTTTCTAACGAAAAAAATTTGACGGTGGCAACTGATATCGGGAATCGAACCCAAGTTTCTCGATTACATGTCAGTTGTTCTGATTTAATTTTTTTTTATATCAAAAGGTTTTTATTTACAATATATTTACAGTGTGTTTGCAGTACATGTGTTTATAATACATGGTTAATACATCTTTTTAAAAACCAAAGAAAAACGATGTTTCGAGTTTTTTATATTTGTGCGCGTGACAGTAATTCGAGTGCTAGCGTACAAGGCATTTGGTTTTTTTTACTTATCCAATAATCATGTTGGTTTTTTTCGCTGTGACATTAACTGACTGTCTAACATTGACTGTATCATTAGTCCGCAAAAATAAAGAAGTCGGTTGTTCTGACCACTAAACTATGCCACCCGCTCATCCGCCAATTTATTTCGTTGAACTATGACTATCGCATTATTTTATATCTCGGGTATCTAATTGTCTGGTAGACAATAAGTGTAAATACAAGAGTCGTTAAAAGAATATATAAATGTATAAATTGTTTAAAAATTGTCAAAAATTATAAAAAAAATTGACACCACTCTAAAAACTGATGTTTCGTTTCGAAACACTTTTGTAGTCACTTTCGAAACATCTGTTACTGATTCTGTAGTAGTTTTTGAAGCAAAAAAAAACGTTTCAGTTTCACGAAAAACGACGTTTCCTTCGGATATGTCAATATGATTTGAAGAAAAAACTTCACCTTTTAATGACGACATAAACGATGATAAGGTTAATTTAAAGTGTCCAATGTGTTTTTCAAACAATTAATAACAATTTGCTATTGACACACATTATTAGAAATCATAAAAACAATTTCCAATTTCAAGTAAAATGCACAAAATGTAGAGCAACATTCGAAAAATGGCCATCATTTACGCAGCATATTTATCGGCATCATTCAAATAGATGCATAGTTGTACAGAATTAACAACATTTTCAAGTTAATGCGATTCCTCCCATTGAAGGGAAAAAATTATTGATCCTTTAAATCTTAACGTAGGTAGGAGTTAGACTATTGCATACTTATAAAAGAATATTTTTGCCTGGATTTAAACCATGGTCCAAACAATGGCTGTATGAAATGGAGCCGAACGGTAAGTGCACCGAACGGAAACAAGGCCGACAAATGCTAAATTCACACCGTACAAGATGTATGCTATCGAAAGAAGGGAAACACACCTCCAAA
>JABFPD010000717.1:0-10336 GCA_022817545.1 Cremastobaeus sp. ZL-2020 | reverse complement strand
TGTTCTCTGATTTCAAACCTATTTGATTATTTTTATTTAAATAAATGTATAAACAATTACAAAATTATTTTTTCGCATTTTATTTTTCATTTGTTTTAAATAAATTTTGTAATTATATAAGAACAATTTAGTTACAATTTTCAAAAACAACGAAACGGCGATTGTACTGATTCTCATTTGTTTTATTATTAAAAAAATGCATGTATTTTTTATGTGTATTTCAGATGGAATAGTGAGATTTGCTTTATTATTATATAATGCTCATATTCCAACTTGTCCAGCACATTTCAGTATTTCTATAATTTCAAATTTCAATTATTTATGAAATTTTTTCCACTTAAATAGTAATGTTTGAAAAAAAAAACAAAATCATTTCTTCGTATGATACTTATTATGTGTGAGTTTATTTTTGATAATGACTATTAGAAAATTATTTTTTCATTTAGAGTTTGTGGAGGGGATAGGTACGTAGCAAGTTCACTGCATTACAGCTCCTCACATTTTCCTCTTTATTGTTGAAAATTGCACATTGACAACGATTGCAATTGACTGTTCTGCATTACTGCTTGTCCACTGTTTACCCACGCTGTCTGTGACCTGTGTGGATTGTGCTGTCGACATTTATCTGCACATTAACAGTCAACACCATCTAACCTCAAAATTCAATGTCAGACTTGCATACAATTTCTTACCTGGCTTTGCTTGAGCTCGATCTGTTTTAGAATTATGCTCACTAAGCATTCGTAACGTATATTGCGAACAAGATTGTTACGCTGATATGCTTTATTAACGAATGTGGAGTGGCAGCTGTCACGCTCTTTCTATGCACAACTACCGGCTCGTTTAACCGCCCGAGACATTGAAGTCTGAGTGTTGTCGTGGACTACCTGCCGAGACGAGGGCACGGCTTGCTGATCCGGACTTCTACTGAATACACTCCAGGTTGTTTTTATTGACCGAGGTTTGACAAGCTAGATGTTATTTTGGGCGTTATGTTACATCTCGTCGCCTGGAATTTGGACAATTAACCTTGCTCCTGATATGAGACTTTGCTTTTTCGCGTGCGTGTGAAAAGTTGCGAAAATTGCTCTTTGTTTGTTTCATTATTTTACTTTTTTATTATTTTGAGAGTCTCACATTTGAATTGAAAGTTTTAATGATATTATTGTGAGGGCTGGCGCTTGATTTTGTCAATTCTTGAAATTGAAATATTGAATTGACTTTCTGAATTATTGCTAGATTTTATTTAATTATTGCTCTTCTTAATTATTGCTAGATCTTTTTAATTATTGCTCTTCGATTTGCACTGGTTATTGTGACCAAATTGATTAGACCACAGCTATGTGACTCATCGCAGTATTTTTTACTTTTTGACTACTATTGTTTACATTATTGATTGACACTTACACAGGTACGAGTCTCTTTAACAAATTTATACTTTAGCGCATTTTATTATATACATATTTCTCTTTATTTATACATTACTAGCAGCGCTTTTCCACCAATAATTTATACTTTGTTTACTCAAATTTACTACAAATTTATACTTTAGCGCATTTTATTATATACATATTTCTCTTTATTTATACATATTAGCAGCGCTTTTTACCAATAATTTTACTTTTATTTATATTTATACTATTACTCTATACTTTACATAATGTCGTCTTGCGCCAAATGTAACCGCCTCATTCAACCAGGCAACACGCAAAAATGTAGAAAATGTCTGTCAGTTTATCATAAACATTGTGTGGAGGCTGTTCACTTTGATTTTGATGGCGAAGAGCATGTGGGTTGTATGAAATGTCAAGAAATCTTAGAGCAGGGTTTGTTGAAGAGGAGTCTTGAAATGTCTCTCTCTGAGGTTTCTTCACTTTCTTTTGCCACGCGGACCCCGAAGCGCCCTAGGCGCAGGCATGATGTAGATCCGGACTCCCTTAGTCAATTTGCTCCCACTGCGCCTAATTCACCCTCTGAAAATGATGGCCTGTTTGCATCGGAGGATGAGTCAGATTTACTTAACACAGCGTCAGCTGAACTCACTGATCTCGTCAAGCTTTTGATAGATAAGATTGCTGAATTACCGACAAAAACAGATTTTCACGCGCTCCGTAAAGACTTTTCTGTAGTTGATGGGAAAATTGATCATCTAGCCTCGCGAATTGATGACCAAGACACGCGGATAGTTGAGCTTGCGTCCAAATCAGATTCACTTGCGAAACGATCTGACTGCCAGGAAGCTAGGGCTGCTGCCCTGGAGGCCCGCACCGATTCCCATGATGAGCGGTTGAAAGATATTGATGAGAAATTAGTCACAATTACAAATAACACACTGAGTGTTGCCAGTGAGGGTAAAGTCAATGTCCGTAACATTGACTTTCAACTCAATCGTGATCTGGAGATTGCCATCATTGGTCTTGCGGACTCCTTGTGCAGCGATCCCCTTTGTACCCTGTCTAAGTTGGCTGTCTTACTCGGAGTGAAGCATGAGAATGCATATGTAAATAGATTTCGATTTGTTGGCTCGAATCGCACTAATCGCAGAATACTGATTGTACGCTTTAACTCGCGGGAAACACGTAACAATTGGCTCAAAGCTAAGCGAGAAAAAGGTTTTATGCGATGTACCGACATCGACCCAGCTTCCACGGCGACTCCCATTTATGTTAATGAGCGGGAAACAATTGAAGAACGCCGTACATTCACGGTAGCTAGGGAATTTGCACGCACTAACAATTTCTCACAGTGCTGGATGCGGAATGGCACGATTTTCTTGAAGAAAACTGCGTCATCGCCGCCCATCTTGTATAATCCATCAATACATGTTACTGCCTCCACATCTGAGGCAGCTCAACCTAGCCTACCATCGTCTGATAACGATACTGGCCACTCTCCTATGGATACCGATAATGTTTCTTGACAACCAGAAAATCAAATAGTTGCTCCTACCGTTTCCTTGCACGCCTGTCACATTAATGCCCAATCTCTTGCCAATGCTGCTCACTTCTTCGAGTTTGTTAACTTTATGCGTGGTCAGACATTTAATTTTATTGCGGTCTCGGAAACGTGGCTCAGACCGGGCATATCGAATACTGCGATGTCATTGCCGCACTTCAATTTATTCCGAAATGATCGGTTGCATAGAAATGGAGGGGGTGTCTGTCTTTATGTTCATGATTCAATCACTGCTCGAATAGTGGAGGCATCTCCACCTGGTTGCCCCGATTGTGTGGAATTTATTTTGGTTGAAGTCACGTGTGAAACGTCTCAAATGTTGATCTGTGTCGCCTATCGCCCACCACGTGTGAAGTCACTTGAACTCATCTTAGATTGCCTGGATGAACACGTTGATAAATATCTTCACTTCATGCTCCTTGGGGACTTGAATATTGACATGCTCAAACAATCAACCCTTCGTGGCACGTTAGATCATTTTATGAATTCCAAGGGCCTTCACCTCGTCCCGTACAATCCAACGCATCACACGGCAAAGTCTCACACGCTGATTGACTTGTGCATTGTTGATGACCAGCATGCGCTGCAGCATTTTAATCAATCTGGGTTTCCATTTTTGTCGGGACATGAACTGATAGAAGTCACATACAGCATAGATCTTCAAGTTGCACCCTCTACCGATATTATTTACAGGGACTTCAAGCATTTCGACATCAATGCTTTTCTTCGCACGATGAGTGAACTCCGCGCTGCTAGAGTGTCGAATCATTACGACATAGATGACAGGATTACCTCCATGAACGAAATATTGTTGACATCAATCGAACGCCATGCTCCATTGAGATCTATACCACGAGATGCTGGGAAACGTCACACGCCACCTTGGTTTACTCCTGAAATAGAATCGCATATCCGTGAGCGTGAAAAGCTTCGGCGAGCATGTGCCAGAGGAAGATCTACTGCAGCGCTGCTTGTACGGTATAAGGCTCAGCGCAATGCCACAAATAATCTTATCTGGAAGGCACATGCTGAGTTCAATTTTAACAAACTCTCAGAGTTGAATGACCCCAAGCAGCTCTACCGCCAATTGAGGAATATGGGCATTATCCCTGACAGGGCGGATGAATGGCTTTCATCCTTCGATCTGGACGACGTGAACAGATACTTCACTGAATCCATTGATAATATGATCTCATCGTTACCACCTAGGCCTTCCATCACACCGTCACCCTCTGCTGTTCCTGCTCCTGCTTATGGTACCTTTGATCTTCAACCAATCGACCTGGTAGAGCTGGCCAGACAGTTCACCAAGGTGCATTCAAATGCAGCGGGCCATGACCAGATCAAAATCAACTTCTATCAGAAAGCCCTCCCTGTCATCAGTGCAGACATTCTCGATCTGGTCAATTTATCCATCACATCATCTGAATACCCGCAAGATTGGAAGAAGGCATTGGTGATACCAATAAACAAGGTAAAATGCCCCAAAACACCTGCCGACCTCAGGCCCATCTCGATACTACCTGCTTTGTCAAAGGTACTTGAGCGAATCGTGAATGATCAGCTGACGGATTTCTTACAGAACACCAATGCCATTGACCCATATCAATCCGGATTTCGACGTGGCCACTCTACACAATCTGTCTTGTTGAAACTGATTGATGATTGCCGCTTGGCTGTGGATAGAGGACGCGTGACAATCCTGGTACTATTTGATTTTTCGAAAGCTTTTGACATGGTTGACCACGGGATTCTATTGCAAAAGCTCGGGCATCTTGGATGTTCTGAGAAGACGTGTGCCTGGTTCCAATCCTATCTAAGTTGTCGATCTCAAGCGGTTGTAGACGGCAAGAGTAACATCTCTTTTTGGAGACCCCTTGTTACAGGTGTTCCCCAGGGCACAGTGTTGGGTCCTCGGCTCTTTTCCCTGATGATCAATGATCTACCATCAACCTTACAGTACTGTAAACACTTGATTTATGCAGACGACACGCAGATCTACATAGATTGCGATCCATCTGAATTCGACTTGACCCTTCAGAGGATTCAAGTTGATTGTGACGCTATCTTGCATTGGGCTCAAGCGAACCGGTTGGTCCTAAACCCATCAAAAACCAAATGCATGGTTATTGGCTCTAGAGGTAAATTGAACAAACTCGAATTGGCAAGCAAACCCCATCTGATCATTGGAAATCAGTGCATTTCTTATGTTGCTGAATCGAAGAATTTGGGAATCATTGTTGATGACACATTGACCTTTCGCTCGCATGTTGAACACGTTTGTCACACTGTTTCTGTTGTACTCAGGCAACTGAGATACAACCAAAGATTTTTGACTAAACCTTTGCGAGCGAAACTGGTGAGTACATTGATCTTCCCTCATTTTGATTATTGCTGCTTACTCCTCACTGGCTTGACAGGTGAACTCACAGGCATGTTACAACGGTGTCTCAACGCCTCTATCAGATTTGTGGTTAGATGCAGGCGAAATGACCACATTACTCCATTTTTGCGGGAATTACGTTGGCTTAACGTTGCTGATAGGCGTTTATACTTTCTGGGTACTGTGGTCTACAATGTCCTCCAGGGCTTGAGCCCTGAATATATTGGAGCTAGCTTCCAACTTCGCGAAAATGTTTTGCAGCGTACACTCCGCCAGTCGCACAGGCAACTCCACATACCGTTTGCAAGGACGGAAACTTACAGGAAATCCTTCATCATTTCTGCCTGTCATTTCTGGAACGAGCTCCCAGCTTCAATCACCACGTCCCCCTCCTTAAGTGTTTTTAAAATACGTCTCTTCCAGCACCTGCTTTCGGTTGGGCGGCTGTGAAGTTGCGGGATTGGAGAGAAAATTGTGTTGTTTATTTTACCGTCTATTATTGGGAATTGTGTCAGCGCCGGTGATGCTGACCTGGTTGAACTTCAATTCTTTCCCCTTATAATTGATAATTATTATTATTATCTCGTAAACCTTACCGTGATCATTTTGCTTCGAACTTCTCTATGATAATGTATATTATTGCTACGATACCTATCCCTTTCATTGTATCTTATTTTACTTTATTTCGTACTATTATTATTTTGATACTTTATGCAAAAATGTTTTTTTTGATTGATAATTTCTAATGATTGTGTATTGCTCCATGGGTCTATGACCTAGAGCATTCTTTTGTGAATAAATAATAAATAACGTTTCCTTTATCTGCTCTTGTGAACATGATTCCAGGATTTTCTTTAATAAATTCTTCTGTTCTGTTCTTATTATCTGTGATAGATTTTTGTGCAAAAGAAACATGTTTGAATTTTTTTGAACTTTTTTTAATTTCTATAATTGAGTGAGTTATTTCATTTCGAACTCGTTCTCTAGTACTAGAATCAAATTTATATAAATTACTATCTAAGTGTTTCAAAAAGTTAATGGTATCTTTTTTGTGAAAGTTATTATTGTCAATGCTAAAATTGTCTCCCAAAGCAAGGAAGTCTGTGACTTGTTTGGAAAGAAAGAGGTTCCATACCGTCTTATTGTGTCTTCAATTGGTAGTCCCCTACACAATTTGTCAAAATTTTTGCAAACCATTTTTTCTAAAGCTTTAAACAACGAAACTCATCATTCTGTAAAAAATAGTATTCAATTTCATAACAATATAAACAATTTTAATATCCCACCCAATCACACCATGATTTCATTAGATGTAGTATCATTATTCACTTCCATTCCGAACAACCTAGTACAGAAAAGTATTGAAAAAAGATGGAATGAAATTAAAAAACATTGTAATATCCCAATGTCTGAGATGCAAACTGCTATCAATTTAATAATGAATTCCACCTTTTTTCAATTCAACAATCAATGTTATCAACAAATTGAGGGTTCACCAATGGGTTCTCCTTTATCACCAGTTTTTGCTGAAATGGTAATGAGAGATTTAGAATTGCAATGTTTAAAAGATCTAAACTATATAGTAGAACAGTACCATCGATATGTTGATGACATTTTTTGTATTTTACCTTCTGATAAAATAGATCTCGTTTTAAACACATTTAATAACTACCATCCAAACATTAAATTCACAATAGAAAAAGAACAGAATAATAAAATAAATTTCTTAGACATATCAGCCATTAACTATAACAACAAAATAATAACTAATTGGTACAGAAAAGATACATATTCAGGTCGCATATTACATTTTCACTCCAACCATCCCATACATCAGAAAAAAGCCATAGTTTACACATTAATAAATAAAGCAATAAATCTTTCTCACCCGAAATTCCATAGTCAGAACATAAAATTAGTCAAAACAATTTTACATAATAATGCCTACCCTAAAAGTTTTATTGAAAAATTCACCCGCAAAGCACATGTCCGCGAATTTGGATCTAATACGCATGTATTCCATGCGTATTATCATTTCGACGTGGAATCCACGCGTATTCGACCCAAAATACCCGGACATTACACAGCTGTGCTCTGCGGGGTAGGACCGAGGGTATTCGACGAAATTCGAAGGTCTCGATATCCACGATGTCGCAGACATCGTGGATATCAGGTGTACTACTCAGGTGTAGACCACTTTGCAGGTGATCGCGAAGACATGCGATCAGGAAACCAGTTTACTAGATTCTTAATGAACATGGAGAAGAGCGGAGTTAAACCCGAGTCTAGAGAGTTTGAAAGCCGAGAAAACTTTATCAGAAAAAGCGAAACCAACACATATTGGCCCATAATAGGAGACTTGGGCAATAATCCATAAAACTCGGTTGGAAGGCTGTAATGAAAACACTCAGTCATCAGTACAGAGAACGCATAGGCCATGAACGACGTTATAAAGACTCCACTTCCAAATTACCCGAAAATCATCACGACTAAAACTGTGACACCTGTTTGTTAAGCACATCGCCCTGCATGCACTTAGCAGGGTTATGGAAACCACTGAGAAGGCACAAACAGGTAACAATTTCTCACGGAGATTTAAACTGCTGAGACAATTTGCAACGTATAAGCCTGGTATTTTCGATGGTTGTCTTCCCTTTTTAATACCTATGAATGTCAATAGGTTAGAAAGAGAAGACAACTATCGAACAAACGAGGCATATACGTTGAAAACTGTACTATACTGGATGTGAAGGGTGCCTGCCTTGGACTCTACGAGCTAAAATAATCCGTCGGTCTTAGAACGCCACGATTCCCGGGTGAATCGAATATTTGTATGCCAATTAAGAGCCAATGAAGATGCAATAAGAGATGGTGGTACCGTTAAACCCAAGAGACTAAAAGTAAATGATCTCCTATCATCGTCCAAATATCGTATACCAAATGAGTTAGTATAAAGAAGTTAAGGGGAGGGTTTAGGTCCTATCTCTAAAGCATTGACCATATTTCAGGCTTTGTCAGTTACGTAGCTGATTCGAGTTGGAAATTTTATCAAAGAAATATACCAAGGCATTGATTCATTTCAATACTTTGCCTCGGTTATGGTTTTGATATATTTTCAAGCAAACTTTTTGTTGGATAACTGACATAAATTTTGAACTGAACGAAGACATTGAACCATCCCCTTAACTTGTAGCTGACGCCGTCCCTAACAGGTAATGTTCTAACCATTACCTGCACTGGATGGCCAAGGTAAGCCTCCAGCGTGCATTTATTACATTAATTCTGACTATGCAATTCCTTCTACGTCTGCTATGCAGCTAGACAAAATTGGCATAAGACAATATGTAGAGATGCACAACGACTGGAGGAATGTTTTTAAAATATTTAACAGAAAAAGGGCTACAATTGCAAGTGAAATACATTAGAAGCCATTTTAATCGCGACTACAATTCATACTGTTTGCATCGAGTCTAATTACTATATGAAAGGTTGAGTCAGAGAGGTGTTATGGGAGGGATTTTTAAAAAGACTTGGGGGATTAGATTGCAACCGTATTGGTCGCTATACTATTGACCAAGTTCGAGAGGCCGAACGAACTAGCTCTTAAATGCTTCCTGCTTATAAGCAATCGAGTAGTAACAGTTCCTGATCCATTTTTAGAGGGCGACGAAAGTATCGCTCCAATATCTACCTCAGTAAAATCCTTAGGCTCATGATCATCGCGGGCACTGAAATGCCTAGAGTCGACGAAGTGTCAGCATTTCTCAGAATACGAAAAGTCACAAATACATGCAAATAGTAAGGTGGAAGACCCAATTTCTACTCAGTACCCTATTTCTACTCATTTTCTAATTTTTTGTCATAAATAATACTTTTCAGAGGTTTTAAAAGGGACAAAATTGTAGCAAATGTATTCTATTATTTTAAATAAATTGAACGGCTACGAATTATTAATTCTAAATAATTTAAAATCAAATGAAAATGTGAGTAGAAATAGGTACTAAGCGAGTAGAAATTAGGTACTTCACCTTATAAGTTTCTATTATAAATTCGTACATTTTTTGCAATAATTTACACTTAAAACTTTAATACAAAACCGTTAAAAAGTGATTGACTTTACTAGACGAGAACTGCTGACACTTGAAAAAAATAATATGCACAAAATCATTAATCAACATCGAAGATTTCTAATTTGAAATGCTTTTTTTTCATGTTCATTATTTCGAAATGTTTAGAAAAACGTACAACAATTAGTTGAAAACAAAAAAGTGTCAATGATAAGTTTCATGAAAATACAAAACAGCCCTTGAATAAAGGCACGCTTAATAGAGAACACTTTTAAAATTCTCTCATTTCTGACAAATTTCTGTGACCGTTACAATTCCCTGACTTTTCGAGATTTTCCCAAAACTAATTACCCTGTCGAAGGCAATAACATAACTTCTAACCAACGCAAACAGCCTTGCACAAGCTGAAGGTACCAGTCGTTTAATTCGGAGCTAATGTTGTCTAAACTGTCGACAATTCAGCTAAGATTATGCGGTTGCATCATCCCCTATCTGATCACTCGTTTACAAATGACTGACAATGATTTTCAGAACGCTGGCAATGTTATTTAAATGTTAATAGAAAGCAATGCTATGTACAATCTCGTCGATCGAAATTCCGTAGACACAGAAAGTCGAACTCGTTGAGTAATCGAAAATACAGTGTACGTTACAACTATCGAACATTTTGCTAATATAATTTCTTTCGGACAGGCGTAGGCCACTAATGGACAGTCACAACATGCTGCGAAGACAAAACTGAACGAAGACTGGAGAATTTCGTACGTCTTACGATTACTGAACAAAATGTGAAGCTAGCATTAAACGATAAAGGTCCGTTGCGGCTGGACGACTATCTAAACGGCTCCATACTCCTCGCTGGACGGAGATTCATCGCTGGGTGGTGGTTTCGGGGGTCTAGGCGGGCGCGGCGGTTTGTGGTGGTGGCCAG
>JABFPD010000716.1:0-10352 GCA_022817545.1 Cremastobaeus sp. ZL-2020 | reverse complement strand
ATACCCAGTCGTGTCAGATTTTTTCCATTTGACTTGTTATAAAAAAATAGTCCTTTTTTAGGGACAATGCCTACAATTTTCAATGAACAGTGAAAAATAGTTGATTGAACAGTAAAAAAGAAACAGTGATAAAAAAAATTAATGTAAAAAATTAAAGTTACGTAATTCTAAACTTATACAAAATTCATGTCCAATAATGTCTCATTATTGCAAATGTGTAAATTATTAATGAGAAGTCAAAAACAATACATGGCAATTTCATTTAAATTTTATTTTACAAATCTGCAAACTGATATAATTAAAAAAAACAAACAAACAAAATGAAAAGCAACCTTGCTCCAAAAATTGAAACATTGAGGTTAATTCAGCTAAATTGCAATTGTAAAGAAACGAGTTAAAAACAACGGCATTGGTAAATTATAGACTTGTTTCGTTGACAATTGAAGAAGCAAAATTGCGAGCAGTAATTCACGAGCACAAAAATAAGCCAACGTATTATCGCGACAACCTTACAGAATACCGTAGTAGCGTACAAATACCTTGAAGGGACTTGAAAAATATAGAATGGGTCTCCTTAATCGCTAGATTGTCTAATAAAACTAACGTAGGTCCACCAGCATTCGCCGTGACAAATATACAGAGAAAACATAAATAAAAGCCGGTCAACTTCATCTTGCAGTCTTGCACGGCTAAAAACCCAGAAACCACGTCGGCAACTCGGCATTCAATCTTTGCCACGAAACGCAACGCTGTTTTACCACGATTCGAAAGATCGTGAGCTACTGCGCAGAACAGGCCGCGTGACCGACTTTGCACCAATAGCGGAAGTGCATCAGCGAGGGAATATTCAAATTAAATAAACGCTTCGAATAATTAACAAACCCCGCGCAGACTTTGGGCAAACTACTTTGTATAATCATCAGAATTGATGATTTCAACCATCTCTAAATGAGTTCACTGCTAATTGATTTTTTGGTCTATTTACTGCATAAATCGTACAAATTCACTCTCGAGTAATTTCGCGTTCATTATTCAAAATCTTTCCTGTAATTTAATCGCAATTTATTGACCAACTGCGACTCCAGTCCCTGGCTAATTTCTGATTGAACGAAGAAATCAATTCTGCCATTGAGAACAAAAGAGAGTGCAATTAGAGGCAAAATCAATCGGTGTGAAATTATCAGCATAAATAATTCAAATCATCTAATTTGCCGGAGTGGAAGCCGCGTGAAGTTGGCGCCGTGGTTCGGAGCAGAAGACGCGAAGAGAAAACACAAGAGAGCGAGCGATACCAAAACGGAACACAGCGAGAAGAAGACGACCCGCACCAGGTGCCCGTTGCCGTTGTATGAGGTAATAAAGGACGCATCTGAAGGTCATCGACGACGCTGCCCAGCGACACGATGCGGCCGCGAAGCCGCGCAACCAATTTCGCGATCTGCTTCCTGATCATCCAAATCAAGTTGTCGAATTCGCGATCGTCTTGGAGACTGAGCGCGGACAAAGTGGTGAAAACAACGGAGTTCGCCGCGCCGGAGGAGGACCCAGTGCTCGACATCCTCGTCAGCGGCGTCGAGTTCGGCAATGGACAGACCTGGAGCAAGTCGGCCCCGAAGGAGATTGACAAACACCAAATGTACTGTACTGACTGCGGCTACATCACGGCCAACCACGAAAGGTGAATTCCTTTTGCTTCTCTACCAACGGTCTTGCTGCTGCCTGTCCTTGATGCTCTCTCGCAGTTCCACGCTCGTTTCAAGTCATCTATTTTCTTGCTATTTCTGTACTTTTCTACTCTATCAACAGTTTTGCTTCAAATTAGTTGTTGTTGTGCATTCCCCAGTCCCAGAAGATTTCATATTATTTTTGCACGTCTAGCTACTTCCCAGTTTCTTTTTCATGTGATCACTTTACATAGAAAATTGTCAAATTTGTCTTGCCCGCATTCAATGTGTTTGCAACTTTAATGATTTTGACTTAAAAAATACCGTTGCACTTTGAATGCTTTGGATTGTACCATTTCAAATAATTCAAAAGAAGGTCACTTTATTTAAACATTAAACGAAACAAATGTAAGTTGTGAACTTACCTCTTGGAATACTTTCATGTTTTAATTGGTTAAGTTTTTTTTTCTATTAAATTTGTACTAGCTTTTACAGTTGTTTTCGAATTTGTTAAACAAAATAACTTAATAAAAAAAAATTTGGAAAACAGATTTTTAAAAATCTTAACTTTGGGAAAGAGTAAAAATGTTTATTTTGGGAACGCTTGCCAGAATAACCCAAGTTCTGAACATATATGGTGTTTTTTGGTTCACAATAAATTTCAAATGAAGAGGATAAATTTCTTATCGAGGAATTTCGCTTACACTTAAAATCCATACCAAACAATTGCTTAAATATAAAAGTATATCACTGCTACATTTGTTGCTAATGCTGCTACATAATTTATGAATCTTTTGTTTCTCTTTCCATTTCTGTAACTGTCAGTTTTGCTTTATGTCAAACAGATAATTTTTTATTGCAAATATAAGTGAATGTGTTTTACTAAATACTAATCTAACTGTATTCATTAAATAACAATTTATTAAAATTTAAATGGTTAAAATAATGATTTTGAAATTATAATTTTTTTAATTCAAGAGAAGTCTCCAAATGCTTTTTAACATTTCTGGTAGTTACAAAATGTATTACGTAAACTTACAAGTAATTTTATGCAGTTATCTTCACTTCTAAACAATGGAAAAGATTTCCAGTTGGCAATGAAAATGAATATGTAAATGTATTCATTGCATATCCAAAAGATGCATTTGCATGTTCAATATATGCATTGATATTAAATAAATAATAATCTACTTTTATTGAACTCAATGCTAAAATTGTATACTATCAAGTTTTAAAAGCATTTTCATTCTTCTTTGCATTGATTCTGCCACAAGTTGTATTTTGAAACACTATCTAATATCTTTAAACATAATCTCAATTGCTGACATTGTTTACCCATTTACTCATACCCTGTCAAACGTTGAAACAAGCATCTCATGATCATTTGTCTATCTTTCATGGTTGTGTATATCAAAAATATCAAACCAATAAATCAACCAATAATTCTTTTTCCAGTTTTTTGCATTAAAAATTCAACTTTTTATCAAAAACATGTCCAGTTTTAACATATGCCATATTTTGTGAACTTTCTTATTTCAGTTTAATTTCAGCTTCTAATTTGTTATTCAAATGCCTGACTTGTTTGAGTAAAGAAGGAAAATAAATGTTGTTCCGTACATTACCCCAGAAAAATCTAATCTATCTAAAACTTGAAATGGAAATTGAATTGATCCAATTCCAGATTCTATAAAACGATAACTGAATAATGACATTAGCGACACGCAAAAGTGCAAGGCATAGATGCTCTCTTCGATTAATCATCATTTGCCAATTTGCTTTGAATTCAATTTAATATCACTTAGACAAGCCATAGCGATGCTAAAAATGTTTGTTGGCGAGCACGACCGGTGTTGAGGCACTTATGCGAAGTGGATGTCATTATCCCATGACAAAACAAAGAAATTATCTGATTGTAGTTTTATTGTTTTTGCTCGTAGTTAGTGTTTGTGTGTGGCCTGCTGTTATTTCAGCATTAAGAAAGTCCTAACTATCATACCATTGGCAGACGATTTTCGTCATACGCACTGAAAGATTCAAACAACCTGACGGAAACTTACCCGATGTCTTTGCAACCCACAAGCGAACAATGTGGAACTGGTCAACAATGCGACGACATTGTTTTGGACTGCGGCAAGCCCGTAAACTTCACCTACTACGATAATCTCGTTGGAGTTGCCAACAGAAACAAACACCCGCTGGTCCCCGAGCCTAATGTTGTCATGATGTTCAAAAAGAACGACGGCAAAGTTACAGACGTTGACATAGATCTTCTGGAAAGGAGATTGAAGAAAGCGAAACGCGAGGTAATTTCTGTTCTGGTGCTTTGAGTTGACTTCAAACTGACTCTGCTGTTACCACACTGAGTGACGTTTCTTTTATTTGTCCATTAGAAACCAAAGTCTGTTCAATTGTACAATCAAATTGGCAATTTCTGGCGCATCAAAGGCAACGCACAAAGGTCCATCGAGTGTTTTCGACGAGCCCTGGCAGTGTCACCACACAACGCGGAAGTACTTTTGAATTTGGCAAGGGTGTTGTTAGTTTTGCAGTATCTGGATGATGCAACTTATTTAGCAAGACGGTCGTTAGAACTTCAGCCTCCCGATCGCAACGCTTGGGAACAGTACCTGACGCTTGGGCAGATATTTAAGGTACGCGACTGGTCAAAATTAACGTCCCAACAGCTGAAATATTTGAAAAGGAATTGAACTGTACTATCCTTTCTTTTTTACAGGCATATGGTCATTTTCAAGAAGCCGCCGTTCATTTGAGGCACGCTTTAGAGCTGAAGCCTGATTTGTCAGATGCAGCTGAAGCGCTCAAAGAAGTTGAGTCACTTCCAGCAGCCAGCATTCATATTTACACCTTGCTCATAATTGTTTGCTTGGTAAGAATACACATTAACTTCTAGTGATCACATGAGATCATATCATATATAAGTTTTGATGTGAATTCATTCATGCAAATTCCGAACATAAGATCTTAAGTAAGGTATTTTTGATAGAGTTCGTAACTATATGATTTTCTTGAATCTAAGACTAACTTCATTCATATTATATTATACAATTTGAATTTTTCATATCATGTGCCTTAAAAAATTATTTGCAATACTAATTTTTTCGGAAAATTTATTAAGTGTCTTCCCATGGAGAAACCAATAGGATAGAAGCCTCTCTTTTGGACAGTGCTCCTTTGGATATATTAGATTTATTTTGATTTAAGCTAGTAGATCACTTTTAAATGTAAACTATTTCTTATATTTAGTATAAAAAAATATTATTTTTATACAATTATCCAAGGATTTCAGTTATTTTCATTAAATATCACGCATTTTAAAGGCTGTCTAAAAACGGTGTTTTTCTACATGCTTTATAATTTCTCGGATTTTTAAAAACAATTTGCACTTTTTTAATTTCTTTATGTTTTTGAATATTGGTAAAGACTTTAAAAATATGTTCCAAGTTAATTTTTTAATTATCTTTAAGTATTTGCAAAATTATTAAGTAATTAAACTGACAAAATTCTTAAATGATTACAGTTTCTATAGAGAAAAAGCCCTTAAAAAAAGCATTCATAATTAAAAACAATAAACTAGGGCTTAAATGATAAGATAATATATTGAAAAATAACTACGATGTTGAAATAATATGAAAATCAATTGATTGAATATGAACTTTTGTCAAACAGGTACTCGGCGTGTTACTAGTCATTTTAAGCAGCGTCGAATGCGAGGAAGATTCGAGCCCAAGTTCGGAACCGTCTCAACGCTCGTCGCAGCGGCACTTCAATCGCGCTATGGCGATGCGTAGTCTTCGACTTAACGTGTCGCGCAATAAACGTTGTTGATCATTCCAACATATTCGTAACGCATTTTTGTGATAGAAACCACTTTCAAAGTCATTACTCATTTCAACTACTCGCTGCCAAGTATTATTTATATTTCGAAGATCTCGATAATTAATTCAATCGCGTGTGATTTTGTACTGTATTCTCCTTAAAGGTAATGAATGCAGAGTCATGACGTTATCTGTTCGATAAGAATGTCAACGTCACTAAAGAACAGTCAATCACAAGTCATCATACCTGCAACATGTGTTTAGAAGTAAGATTTTTCGGAACAAACCGAAAAAGTTTGATTAATAACAGTTCATAAACACAAGTCATTGTGAGATGTATCTCATGATAAATTGTATGAGTTTGTATTATTAAATACAGTGATACAAAAAATTAGAACTGTTTTGTTTTTGCACTACAACAACCTTTTTAGCAATAACATTCAGGCAACATAGTAAACGCTTTGTTTTCAATCTCTTTTATTTATTTTTTTTCCATACAGGATACAATAAAAACGAACCATTCAACAAATGATTGTCTGTGAAGTTTTACTTGATATAATATGTAAAGTGCGATAAAATAAGTATAACTTAAAAATGAAAAATGCTTCAAGTTGTAATCTATGATGAGCACGAAACCGAGACAAAACAGTGAACATGTGAAAATGAATGCTTAGTTTAACTTTGACAAATTACAGGGATTGTCACTGATGAATTCTGATAAAAACATGACTTACAATTGAAACATAACAAAGGATTAAATTACTTTAAGTAGTAGCATTGTACTTTGTGTTCTTCATTAATGTATTTGAAGAAAATATACATTGATATTTGATATATTTTTCACAATTGGTTTTATATCTATTCACGCATAGCAGTAGCATCATTGCATTGTCACAAGGATTACTATACAGTATCACCATAATAACTGGAATGTTTAAGTTTTCAGTTCACTCTGAACCAAAAGAGGGAAATGCAATCAGTAATTTAGCAAATCTGATTTTTGTCATAAAATGAAACGTATTGAACATTTAAGCTACTCTAGTTTCTAAATAAATGTAGCAATTTATTTTGACATTCAAGGCTTCAAATATAATTCATATTAAAAATTGCAATAAAAATGCCAGATATGTTATTTAATATATTAGAATGTATTAGAATGTATACTGGTAAAATGATACTAATTTGAATATTTTCAGAGCAGACCGAATACTTACTGTCCCTGATACTTATGATACGAACCAACGTTATAGAATATAGATAGTAACTTACTTTACAATTCATATTTATTTTTTTTATTTACGCACATATTTTTATAAGTTTTGTATAAATATACATTTGACTTGCATACTAAGACGCTTTTTGTTGCATATCCTGGATATGTAAATGATCAATTTAAAAACGAACGTTTGCTTTTATTGCCAACATTGTGATTATTTAAGTCGCCCATGCAAGCACATCGTCTTATAATTCAACAACTTCATGCGATCAGAATTCAATCTGATTTGTTATACAACAAAATGTCTATGCTCAATATATTTATATTTTTGAACTTATTAGTAGAACTTAACAATTTGGAATGCATTACATACTTTGCAGTTTTTGCTACATTCAAACGGTCCAATCAATGTTATTAAAATGTACACAGTGATACCAATAATGTACTATTTCTATTCGTGCACGTCATTTTTACAAAGCATTTCTAGTAAAACTTCAAACTAGACGATTTGAACTCCGTTGCGTTCACATTTCAATCGATGTCTTAAATAACACGTGTAATTTTGTTCCTATTTATTTTATGAAACATGATATTCATTGTATAATTTGATGTTTTCGCTGAAACCGTTTGTATTTTTTTGATAAAAAAACACTGTTATTTACAATTTCGTATGTGAACAATTAACATTTTCTTCAAGAGTTATAAGAAGAATCAATATGTATGTACACGTTGGCAACTCTATTTCTCTTCTTATACGAAGATTATTGTTATAATAAGGAAAATTAATCGATGGAAGCATGTTAAAATATGCTGATTTAACTTATAACACAACTTATGAATCACAACATAAAAAACAATTAATCTATTAGATTCGATATTTTGCGTAAATAAATATTATATTAACTTATCTCTATGTATAATCCTAGGTCCTTAAGGGCCTACCGAGGATACCATTAAGTTTATCTCATCTATTGCTTTTTGGAGTTTCATATTTATATTAGGCCTGATCGTTTATATTGTTTTATTCAACATTTCGGCTAAATCATATTGTAGTGCTACAATGAGAAGTAATTGTTTCTTTACTCACTGAAAATACTGAACATATTGATATAGTTAATACTGAAACATACTAGAACAAAACATTGTTACACAAATGAATTTGTCACTTCTATGCACTTCTCAATATATTACATTGCTGCAAATCTCCAAAGATTTTCAGAATACTTCCAAGTTTAGTTTCAGTTTCCTTACAAAATCTCTATCCTCGTTACACTTCAATGAGAGCATTTTCTAAACCGGTGAAATCAATGATGCGTTACAAACATCACATCTAACAAAACATAGTACAGCTTTCTTCGGTTTATTGTAAACCAAGATACAGTTATTCAAACTGTCGCGTTCGAAACGAATTTCTTTATTGAACGATAATAATTTGTCCAGTGCATTAATCTAAAGGATACATTCGTGTACTGAAATAATTAATCACATTTGCGTTACTTTCCAGGCTTAAGCGATTACAATTCTCGTATAGACATTCTTTATCACGGTTTGAATATTTTAACTGTTCAGCAAAATCAGCAGACATAATTTGTAAGCACCGTTGATGTCAATTGATAACGCTTTATTTTACATTTGCTTGTACACAGTACAGTTACTCACAATAAGTTGAGAAATTGTAAAAACGAATGTTTAGGACACAACTCTTGGATGAGTTTCTTTACATTCAAACGAAATATGAAGTATAAAAAAATGTTCCAAGTATAAAGTTACCTATTAAATAAAAGTACTTATTTTGTGAAAGTATATTAAAATCTTGTCTAAACTGCTTTTAAGGGTTACATGTTTTCACTGTAAAAATATCATTCGTTTTCTTACATATGCATGTTTATACACAGCAACTAACTAAAATTACCGTACTGTTTGAAATATTGTCTACCGTTCAATGGGTTTTTTCAATTCAACTATGTTTATACTTTTCAAGACCTAGTACAATGTAGTTGATAATTACAAGTAGTTTAAAAATAACGTGTCTATCATTACATTTCTAAAATATGAAAAATATTTTCTTTATTTTTCCGTACATTACTTCTATTAACCCGGGAGTAGTCGCGTCGTATGTCATTTTGACCGACCGACAAAGATAACCGAGTGGAATTTTTGTTGATTAACAAAGAGGTTCAAGAAAGGCGCGACCACTCCCGGGTTAAACACTCAAAACTCCTGTTAAATTTACAAATAATTTGCAACCAAAACACACATGTAATATTAGTATATAAACAATCATATGAGATAACACAGTGTTTAACTGAAATTTATAGACCAAAATATTATTTAAGACAGTTCCTCCATTAGAGCAATCGCTAGTAGATATTATCAATAAATAATGGAAACCTGATAAATATCTAACACAGTTATCATGTAAACATGATAATAATTTGATACAATTACTGCTTTTACTTTCATAATAATAATATTTTGTAGAACTTTACAACTTGAAGAAATTATCGAACGAAACACTTAAAATTATAAATGTTAACAATTTTTTTATTCTGAGTAATATATCTGGATAAGTTAAAATAAATAAATAAATCGACGATTCCATATGGACAGAGGCACTATCTTAAAGTCGTAAGTCATTCAAAAAGCTATTTTCCAGATGAAACAACAACTGCCAATTAAAATTTGAAATCAATAATCATACATTCAAGATAAACCTATTCAAACAAACTTCTATAGAAATTGGCATAACATTAGATAAAAAAGGAATATATATTCTATCATGAAAAACGGCTACCATTTCCTATGAAACTTGCTACCTGTGACTTCCCTTACTGAAGAAGCACCTAAGTAAAAACCATTTCACAAAGTACTGAACTCTTCTTACAATCAAACTGCTCCAATTCACTCTTCCAAACAAATTGAAATGCAATAATCATTACAATTGGCGATGCGTGCATTTTCCTGTTATCACTATTTCAAATTTATTGCCAGACGAGAATTTTGTACTTTTCTCCACCCTCCTATCGCGTGTTTAGAAAGAAATGTTTTTCCGGACAATATAAAACGTTTTGCGACTGCCAATTGTCACTGTCACAGAAATCATCGCCAATAGATTTAAAGATTCTCGTAGAATTTCAAGACACCTAATCCATAAAATATCAATAAAAATATATAACTTTCTTAAGCTACGCGAGAAACTTGATTCGTTCGTATAAACTATAAATCTTAAAAAAAATAATGATTCATTTCTGCATGTATATACTATAACTATACACACCCACATATTTTACATACATCAAGAGGGCTCTATACTCTAGTTGCTAAGAACAATTCAGCTTTTCTCTGTCAATTAAAACTGCACCCAGTTAGCGTTTGTAGCTGGGGCTGTTGACACAGGTGCTGACTGTTGCTGCTGTTGGGATGCACTGGCGAATTCGCCCCATTCACTAGGTTGTTGCTGGTTCTGTTGTTGGCTTTGAGCAGATCTGTGAGCAGGAGACGAAGTTGGCGTTCTCGCAGGAGGTGGTGCGATTTTCACGCCTCCAGGAGGTGGAGGCAGTCCAGTCGCAGCAGACCTCGGCTTAGACTTGGTGGTAGCTTCGCTGCCGTCTTTTTTTTACAATAAAAAAATGCCTA
>JABFPD010000715.1:0-10354 GCA_022817545.1 Cremastobaeus sp. ZL-2020 | reverse complement strand
TTTCTATTAGGACAATTTCGAAAAAGATATTTTCAATGTGGACATGTTCCGAAACAACTTTTTCAATCGGGACATTTTCCAACAAGATTTTTTCTATCAGTACAATTTCGAACAAGATATTTTCAATCTGGACATTTTCCGACAGGACTTTTTCAATCGGGACATTTTCCAACGAGATTTTTTCTATTAGGACAATTTCGAAAAAGATATTTTCAATCTGGACATTTTCCGAAACAACTTTTTCAATCGGGACATTTTCCAACAAGATTTTTTCTATCAGTACAATTTCGAACAAGATATTTTCAATATGGACATTTTTTGACAGGACTTTTGCAGTCGGGACATTTTCCAACGAGATTTTTTTATTAGGACAATTTCGAACAAGATATTTTCAATCTGGACATTTTCCGATAGAACTTTTTCAATCGGGACATTTTGCAACCGGATTTACTCAAGCTAGAATGAACGTTATTAAAGCTTGTCAAATGTTATACCATATATGATTTTTATAAATTTATTGCAGCAATAATTAATTTGTAACGAAATGTTTGAAATAATTATGCTCATACATATGAGCAAATCCAGAATTAAGTGCCACTTAGATAGATGAAAAAAATATTATTTCTCAATAGGTGACCTAACCTCATTAAAAATCAACTACTTCGTTCACTGCAAACTCGCGTGTTGTTAACACTCGCCTGCGGCTCGTGTCAAAAATCACGCTCATGTACAATCGCCAATTTTCCCCACTTGTTGCACAAATAACTATTTTACGGTTGATGGCTGTTCTTGTTGAACCTTTTTGTGACGCATTTGAATTGAAAACTGCAATTCAATATACATACTAGTACAATGAAGCTCAAAGCGTTAAATATGTCATTAGTAAAAAATTATAGAGCAAGGCCAACATTTCTTATTATTCACAAGTTTTAGGATTTTTTGGGAGAAGCGGGAAAATTCAAATCTGGCATCAAAATTATACTAAAAGTTTTGATACAAGATTAGAAAATTCATAATATATAATTCATTATTTTAATTGGGGTGAAACCTTCCATTTTATTCTTAAATCTTAAATGAACATTGGTGAATAGCTACATTTTCAGTTAATAATGTTGAAAAAGTATCATTAAAAATTAATATCATTATCATCAAATTAAAATATCACTAACTTTAAAAAACATATCAGCAATATATTGTTGATATTTTTTAAACTTTACATTATCAACTAAATATTTAGCTATTCACCAATGTTTATTCAAGATCTGATGTTATTTTGGACAGACGACATCTTTTTGAATTACTATCGGAATATAATTCTGATAAAAGCTGTCGTTGGATAAAGTCTGAAAATAAATTTGGTCATTTTATAATGAAATTTTTAGTATGAAGAAGGTTGTGTTAATTAGAACCATGTGAATCCATACTAGTGTGTACTATTTTCAAAATCTTGGACAATTTTGATAACATATTGTGAAATTTATAATGTCAACATGAATTTTAAAACTTTTCATTTGTCAAAAATAGAATTCTGTGTATAAAATGGAAGGTTTCACCTCTATTAAAATAATGAATTATAATTCATTTCTCCGGAACTTTTGACTTTCGACTACGAACATTTTTATTAGAAAAGATAGGAGCACATAATTTTTTTGTTAAAATTATTATCTAGTATTAATAAAAGTAATGATAAATGTATGAGAACATACTCAACATTGATGCCCCTTGTGTATAATAAGTAAAAATGCATTTTCACTGAAATAATTTTTGAAGTCTTTCTGTGAAGTAGTTTTTGGGAATAAATGTTGCAAAATAAACACAATAATATATTTTTTGAATTACTATGTACAACTTTAAAGAATATTTCCTAAGGATTTTCATTTCTAACTTAGTTAACAGTAGACTTAGAGTCAACTCATCAACCACTCAAGTTCCCTTTTTCTTCTAGCTTGCCCTTTTCATCTACCTCTTTCCCTTCCTCTTCCCCTCTATACTGTAATAACTGAACAAAACCTCTAATTGTAAACATTTCTGTGTAAATGTAGGGAAAAAATTCAACGTTAATACTGATCATTTCTGGTCTTGACATTTCACTGATTTTATTATTTATTCGTGCTTATCTATATAATAAAATGAAGCACATTCTAAACATGAAAAACCGTCTACTCTACTATCTATTTAAAACTAATTTGCAATATTAATTCAATATTTGAGGTTTCTTTGAACGTTTTCCTTTGACATTGTAATCTATTCCAATGAATTTCACACAATATCTCAATGAATTTCGAAGTGTTTTTCAAATAAAAATAAAAAATAAAAAAATTTAGGCACAGATAGAATGCAATCGATATATTCTGTGCCACATAGTACTTAATGTTGAAAGTTTTACTTACTTGATGAAAATATCGTGGATATATATCATTCGTCAATTTAACAGAAAAATTGCGCGACAACTTTCAACGAATTTCACGCCAAATAAATAAAATCGCACACAATTTTGGATATACTTAACAAAAAGCGCATAGTTTTAACTATTTTTATTACATTTCAAAACGTCTTTATGTCATTGCCCTTGAAAATAAAATATTGAAATTTATTAAAAACTTCACTGTGACATGTCAAAATTATGACAGATTGTGGATATGTCTCATCTTTTTTTAACTTAAAATTAATTTTGAATGATCGAAATTTTTTAAAACTTCAAATTGATCATGAAGGTAATTATTTATCGTCATTAGTAATCTTAAAATTATGTATAAATGTCAATAATTCTCATATTAGACATGCGACAACAGAAGTAAAAGTTTCGGAAATATGCCCTTATATCATGAATTTTTTAATTGCATCATGTGGATAAGTCGAAGTAGGGGTGCTAGCTTTTGTTCAAGCTAGCACTCCCATGCTTCAAAGCGGATTTCTGAACAAACTATTCTGGGTACAAATTTTTTTTGGTACAATTTAGTCTTTAATTAGTACTAAATTATAAAACGTCCTGGAGTTCTCTTGAAATCGTTTTCCACACTGTATTCGTTAGAGGCACAATTTTTTTATTATCCACAATTTTGTATTTAAATTTCAAAATTGTAGAAGTCAAAATTTCTTCATTAACTGACGACGGTTTTCCAACCTTACGGGAGGCCATACTGCACACCCTGCTGCGGAAAACAATATCGGAGTCCGATATCGGCATCCGATGTCGGAATCCGATGTCGTATTATGGCATCGGAATCCGATATCGGAAAATTACGATATCGTAAACATCCGAAATTTTTGGATTCGCTTGTATTTCCGGGTTCGTTCAACATGGGAATTCTGAGTCTTACAGGGATATTTGTAAGGATTTGTGTCTGACAATTTTGATACAGCATAGAATTTTTCCGATGTAATTTTTCTCCGTGTAACTCATATGAAATAAAGTTTGCAAATTGTCCGTTGCGGGAAGATTTATTAAACATCATCAAAGCATCGGTCTTCGATATCTAAATCAAGCCTATATAAATAAGTTTGCAACTTGCGCGTTGCAACATAATAAACTTTATAAGATCATAGGATTCCGATATCGGGAATATCCCACATACATTTCCGATACAGAATATAGATCTTTTTTCAACTTGAAAAATTTTTATAACTGAACAAATCATTCCGACATAAAATAAAGTTTGCAAATTCCCCTAGCGACAAGATATATTAAACTTCATTAGATCATCGAATTCCAATATCGGGAATTTTCGATGTACATTTCCGATACAGAATGTTGAGCTTTTTCGAACTTGAAAAATTTTTATAACTGAACTTATCATTCCTGTATAAAATAAAGTTTGCAAATTGCCAATTGCGACAAGATTGCAAACAGTATGGCTATTTCAAAAATTGTTTGTAAAAATATCATTTATGTAATAAGAGACACAAAATTTATTCAAAAAATGTTCAAAATTCTTTAATGGAAAACTTTGTTTAATTTCTGTACACCTCTGAGACATATTTTTATGCAACGTACTTGATGGTTAATCTTTTCAACTATATATAGAATAAATCAGATAAAATTCAGTATCAAATTTATTTAGTTTACCATTATTTAGCTATGACGTATGTGATTGTTGATTTTTTATGCATAATGTTTAGAATGCTGTGTAAACTTCAACTGCCACTGCCGCCCCCGTCAATTACTATCCCAATCAAAGATATTTTATACACAATCTTCTGTGTGATATGTTTTGCGTTATGAATAGTTTTTTTAATGATGTTATAATAAGGAGCTTTTCCATTATTTTCGGAGGTTAAAAGTAGCAACTTTCGTTTCACGCATTGCCAAAAATGTCATGTCTTGAAGAAAAATTAGCAAAAATTCCCGATATTAGAAGCCAATGATCTAATAAAGTTTAATATATCTTGTCGCAATTGGCAATTTGCAAACTGTATAAATAAACTTAAAAATTTTTAACTTGGAAAAAGCTCAACATTCTGTATCGGAAATGTACATCGGAAATTCCCGATATCGGAATCCGATGATCTTATGAAGTTTATTATGTTGCAACGGGCAATTTGCAAACTTTATTTTGTATAAGCTCGATCTTTTAATTTATGAACATCATCGAAGGTGAAAAAGCATGAAATTCCGTATCGAAAATTTACATAGGAAATTCCCATATCGAAAACCGATGCTTTGATGAAGTTTAATATATCTTGTCGCAATGGGCAATTTGCAAACTTTATTTTATATCGGAATGATTTGTTTAGTTATAAAAATTTTTCAGCTTCGAAAAAGCTATAAATTCTGTATTGGTAATGTATATCAGAAAATTCCGATATCGGAATACGATGATCTAATGAACATTAATATATCTTGTCGGAATGGGTAATTTGCAAACTTTATTTTATATACGAATGATTTATTAATTTATGAACATCATCAAAGGTGAAAAGAGCATGAAATTCCGTATCGGAAATTTACATAAGAAATTCCCATATCGAAAACCGATTCTTTGATGAAGTGTAATAATCTGGTCGCAGCGGACAATTTGTAAGCTTTATTTTATATGGACGTGATTTGTTTAGAGATAAAAATTTTTCAAGTTGAAAAAAGATCTATATTCTGTATCGGAAATGTACATCGGAAATTCCCGATATCGGAATCCGATGATCTAATGAAGTTTAATATATCTTGTCGCAATGGGCAATTTGCAAACTTTATTTTATATCGGAATGATTTGTTTATTTATAAAAATTTTTCAGGTTCGAAAAAGCTGCAAATTCTGTATCGGAAATGTACATCGAAAATTCCCGATATTGGAATTCGATGATCTAATGAAGTTTAATATATCTTGTCGCAATGGGCAATTTGCAAACTTTATTTTATGTCGGAATGATTTGTTCAGTTATAAAAATTTTTCAAGTTGAAAAAAGCTCTATATTCTGTATCGGAAATGTATGTCGGATATTCCCGATATCGGAATCCTATGATCTTATAAAGTTTATTATGTTGCAACGCGCAAGTTGCAAACTTTATTTATATAGGCTTGATTTAGATATCGGAGACCGATGATTTGATGAAGTTTAATAAATCTTCTCACAACGGACAATTTGCGAACTTTATTTCATATGAGTTACACGGAGAAAAATTACATCGGAAAAATTCTATGCTGTATCAAAATTGTCAAACACAAATCCTTACAAATATCCCTGGAAGACTCAGAATTCCCATGTTGAACGAACCCGGAAATACAAGCGAATCCAAAAATTTCGGATGTTTACGATATCGTTATTTTCCGATATCGGTGTCCGATGCCATAATACGACATCGGATGCCGATATCGGATTCCGATATCGTTTTCCGCAGCAGGGGCACAAGTTAATAAATTTTAATCCAATAAAGGACAGTCACTAAGTAGAAATTTAAAAACTAATGTACGTTATAATTTCGTTAGCAAAAGTCGAATAAAAGAAGAATCATACATCGACTCTATTTTGACGTAATGTAAACAAGTCGCAAATCAGATAATACGCTAATCAATGTAGTGATGTTATCAAAATTGTGCGAAATTTAAATTAAAATTTAATCATAAATTTTACTTAATTTGTCTGTGTCGCTTTAAATGATTAAATTGTGGTTAGTGCAAATCAATTTTAATGCGAGCTTAATTTCAACATAAAAAACTAATAAAATTGTAAATAAAAATTGTTATATCGATTAAATTTTGGAATTACAAATTCATTACAAATTCATATATGGCTAATTACGTTATATTTTTTTTATTTTTTCATTTTTTCTAAC
The DNA here is from genome assembly GCA_022817545.1 of Cremastobaeus sp. ZL-2020. Taxonomy (NCBI): domain Eukaryota; kingdom Metazoa; phylum Arthropoda; class Insecta; order Hymenoptera; family Scelionidae; genus Cremastobaeus; species Cremastobaeus sp. ZL-2020. Next base: position 4,086 of record JABFPD010000715.1, on the reverse strand, counting down.
AATGCTCTGCTAAGTTGACGTAAAGTTAGCAGAACATCAATTTAAACGTAAAATAAAGAAAGTACAAATTTTTTTTTGCGGTACATATTTATTACAAATATATAAAAATTGCACACATCTTTTTTTTTTATTTTTCAAAAGTGACTTTCTAACTTTACAGACGTGCCCTTTTTTCACGATTGATTGACAAAAATGTATTGAAGAATAAATTACAACATCATAAAATTCACACATAATATAGCTCACTAATTAAGCTTAAGGTGGTACATAAAATTTTTAATGAAGCGAGAATATTTCTAATGAAATACAATGATAACTGAACAAAATTCAGGCGTTTACGCTCGCAGGTACGGATTACTGAACCTAGCCGGCAGGTATACATGCATGGATTGTTTGATTGCTTGGGTTACCCATTTTTTGTGTTCATTCAAGGAGGTTTCTAATACTAGTGGGTAAAATATTTTGTTCATGAAAATTAAATTGTGATTAAAATTAATGTTTGCGCTAGAATCGAATATATTTGGGTAATATTATTTGAAAAATCTCTTTTTGCAGAAAAATCATTGTATATGAATTATATTTAACTTGACAAACTGAAGATTAATTTTTCTATGTCAAATGTCTTAAATAAATAGCCTGAAAATAATTGATATATTAAAAAAAATATTGCTTCTAAATAAGATCAGAGCAAGTTTTTAATTATACACATTTAGTTAGTTTTAATATTTAAGATATACTAGGGGCACTGCAGGTGATTGTTGGGGCGACTATGACACTTTACATATTTCATCAACAAAATTTAAACGAAATTAAAATTAAATTCGTTCATTTTTCAGTTAAGAATAATTGTTAATTTATTATGTCTAATTTCTTGATATTATTCAACTTACATAATCGAAGATATTAAAAATATTAAGGATGTCACAGTCACCGCAATCTGTCACAATCACTAACAGTGCCCCTACTTTAATACTTTTTTTGTTCAAAATTAAATAATTTTCTCGATAAGTAATTTATAGATATTGTACTTGCCACAATAGGATGGCATGCAGACGAACTGCATATTATCCAAATCAAAATAAAATGCAAAAATCTACTATGACAGTAATTATTATAATAAGATAATTTTTCTCATTCCAACTATATGGCTTTCGCACGTGCAATTTCCGGAAAAATATAAGTTATTAAGTTTTATTAAAATAAATGCTGGAATAAAAAAAATCATACAAAAAAACTTCATACAAAATAAATTGCGTGACCCAGTGAGAGAGAGAGAGAGTTAGCGATAGGGTTTTCAGAGTACTTACCTCCCCTTAGCCGGTTTGCCGAGGGTCTCACTTGAGTGATCATCTCCGGAAAATCAACCACGTCGTCTCGAACTACACGACACAACACAACGGTCACCGGCATTGTTGCCGAAAACGCAGAAGAAGATCACGCAGACAAACAAGCACAAGGGAAAAATTGCGGCTCGAACTGTGCATTCGGAAGTCCGGTCGACACGAATGTACAATACGGAACCGCTCGAGAGAGTGGGGGGAATATCTATCCTTGCCATTGATGATTGTTCGGATTTCCGAACACACATTGCGAGCCGCGATTTTCCCCCTTGTGTTTGTTCGTCTTCGCGATCTTCTTCTGCTGTGTCCCGCCGACGATGATTTTCCCAACGGCGAGGAACAATACCCTTGGCGGCAAACGAGAAAGCTATTTGTCACGCTTGCCGGCCCTTTGTACTGCCGCGTGTTCCGGTTTCCGGCAACAATACCGGCGACCGTCGTGGTGTGCGTATTGTGTCATGTAGACGACGTGGTTGAATTCTTGGGGGTGGTCACCCAGGTAAGACTCTCAACCAACCTGTTCAGGGCGGGTGAGTACTAAATCCTATCTCTAACGCTCTCTCACTCGGTTATGCAATTTATTTTGTATGAAATTGTGGCGTTTATAGGCTCCGCGACAGCCCAACATAAGAAAATTGAAAAATTATTGCCTGACTGTCTTGAAATAACTTAACGTTTGCATAGACGGTGTATATTTTTCTCAGTAGTTTTTGTTATTATTTCGTGTAAATTTTATGTATAGTTTAACATCAACAGAATTTTATAAAAGTTGAGGAATCTCTTGATACAGAACCACAGCGTACAGGTGGAGTGGTGCAACTCAAAGGGCGTGGATGTCGTAGGCGAAATAGTGCTATAAAAAAAAAGGACGAATACTACATAAGTATGCTCGAGGTCAAAAACAATGACCAAAACATCTGTTGAGTCCGCAAGTGCTCCATGCAAAGGTAAAAAATTTGGAAGATGTAATACTTAATTTTTCCAATATTAAATAATTCAATAAATTTACTATTCTAATTTCATTACAGAACCATCCGGAAGACAGATCCATCCTGTATATTATCATTGATAATTTTGATTAGATTTACGTTCATAATATGTATTCATGTTTAATTCTATTGTTTTTTTAAATAAAATAATCGGACTGTTAATAATCCTGTAATCACCCGTTGAATAATTTTCCTGTCCTCTCCCAAACATAATCTTTAAAATAGTTTAAACTTTATGAATTTCTTGATTATAAAAGCCTTTGAATTTGTCCCGATTAAAAAAGTTTTGTCGGAAAATGACCTGATTAAAATAGCCCTGATCGAAAATATCATGTTCGAAATAGTCCTGGTAGAAAAAATCTCGTTGGAAAATGTCCCGATTGAAAAAGTCCTGTCGGAAAATGTCCAGATTGAAAATATCTTGTTCGAAATTGTCCTAATAGAAAAAATCTCGTTAGAAAATGTCCTACTTAAAAAAGTCCTGTCGGAAAATGTCCAGATTGAAAATGTCTTGTTCGAAATTGTCCTAATAGAAAAAATCTCGTTAGAAAATGTCCTACTTGAAAAAATCCTGACGGAAAATGTCCAGATTGAAAATGTCTTGTTCGAAATTGTCCTAATAGAAAAAATCTCGTTAGAAAATGTCCTACTTGAAAAAATCCTGACGGAAAATGTCCAGATTGAAAAAGTCTAAACGGAAAATTATCGAATTGAAAATATCCAGTTGGAAATTGTCCAAAAAGAAAAAGTGTCCGGGATGATTCGGGCCCTGCCAAAATGACCTTTTTTTGGCCTGTAATGTAAGCTATACACAAACAACCAGTTTTTTACTAAATAAAAACCAAACCAATTGTACCAAAAAAATCACGAAAAGATAAATTCATTCTCATTATAACGATATTTTTGATCACTGGTTAAAACGAATAAAAACTATTTCAAGAAAAGTGTTATTTTTAAATTTACGACGAAATAATCTTAATAAATAGATTGTTTTTATAAATTTTAGATGAAAATATATAACATGTAACTGCACAGTTTTATTTCTTCTCTATGAAATAATTTTGTTTTCAACATCATTTTGTGAATTGGAGCATTGCAGTGAATAAACATGATTGTAAATATTTTTTCAATATATTCTTATTGAACCATTGCTATATCCATATATATAAGAAAATTTGTATCATAGTTGCAAATGAATTAACTTGTTTTTTCAAAGAACTTGCTAGTAATGCAGATATTTATGTTACAAACTATACTTAGAAGCCAAAGTAACTGTTTGATTTTAGTTATAACAAAAACATATCACTTTTATCATTCTTGGGAACAGCAAAGTTTGGTTCGATCAGTCGGTCAACTAAATTGACAACTTTAAGGTTATGCTAAACGTGTCAGTTAAGGAGTTACCTCACATTACAGGCCAAAAAAGGTCATTTTCAACAGTGGATTGAACAAAGAGAAAAAAAGTTATTAGCTTCTAGTAAAATAGGGTTTTTTATGGGTACTTTGAATTTATAAAATTTTGATATTTAATTTAAAGAATCCAATAACATCTTTGGAAAAGATGTTATAAGTTCAAAGTACCCTTAAAAAACACTATTTTACTAGAAGCTAATAACTTTTTTCTCTTTGTTCAATCCACTGTTAAAAATGACCGATTTTTTTGGCCTGTAATGTGAGGTAACCCCTTAAAGATATTGCGGGTTTTTCAAATTTTAATTAATCATTAATTGAATTATCATTTAATTCGAGGGAAGAGG
>JABFPD010000714.1:0-10355 GCA_022817545.1 Cremastobaeus sp. ZL-2020 | reverse complement strand
AATACCTCTCCAGTTTTTGCATTCGTGCACATTAGCTCGTGACAGAGATGTACTTTACTGCATCTGCAACTTTTTGGCTATATTATTGAATTTCATGGGAAAAGATGCAATGCTATGTTGGAATGGATACAAGACAAATATCCAAAAGTAAGACGTCAAGCAATTTTGATTCTTCAAAGGTTGTAGGATCTTGAAACCGAGTTTTGTCCAATAATTGATGTTTACATTTTCCATGCGACTAAAGATCCTAATACCATAGTTCGAGAGAAAATATTGAATGTAATTACTAGGAATGAAAAAAACTGCCGAATCTCCAACTGAAATGAAGTACGTTAGATAAAGAGCAGATGTTGAATCAATAAGTAAATGATTTGATTTCAAAGGTATACTGTAAACTCGCTTTTTACTATATAGGAGTAAATTCGTTCATTCATTCATACCCTAATAGATGTCCAGGTGAAAAAATATTTATACAATATTTATAAGAAATATCTATTTCGAAAATAATATTTTATAAATATTGTATATACATTAAGTGCTATTAGGGTACATAAGATTGCATAATTATACTATTGAAACTACCCTTTCTAATGCAACATAATTTTATGGATTCAAATTTGTTTGCTGCCACTTCTTCTCCACTATACTTGGAAATGTAATTTTTATAATAATTTCTTCTTTTTTTTTGAAATTTGTTTTTCCAATTATTTTTATTAGATATTTCTCTTACTATCATGCCATCGTTAATCGGTTAGACTGCTGGTAATGTAGCATAAATCTAGACTAATACACTTTTTTTTTGTAAATTACATAAATAATCGTGTAATTAAAAACAGATGTAGATTAAGATTCTATATATGATTGGAAAGATTTTCTAAGACGCAAAAGTTGGCGGTTTTATGATTAACAATTTATGTAAGCATTTCTATAATGCTTATATAAATGAAAATGGCAACATAATAGTTTGAAAAAGTAAATTTGTTTAACTATATAATATTATTAGATCATGAGGCATGTTGAGGTTCATAAATAATTCGATAGACAGGTAAAATATTTGACAGGTGTAAAATCATTCTTTTTTTTATTATTTTATACTAAATGTCTGATTCCAAATAATGAAAATAGAAGCGAAAACACCTGTAACAAATATAATTATTCAAATGAACTTTTATTTTTTAAAAGAGACCTAAATTCGAGCCTTCTGGCTTTTTGAAACTTCAATGAAAAGAAGACAATCAAAAATAATATTGGAAAGTTCAAGTTGATGATATTGAACTATAAAAAATCATCGCTTTAACTATTTACATTATTTAGAAGTGTTATATAAAAATATATCTTATAAAATTATATTATTTACAATACATTTCCTCTCTACAAATTTATCATTTCTTGCACAAAAAAATTCTAGCAAAAACTTCTAACTGCGCCAAATACCTGCAGAGATGGATGTACTCTTTGTTATTTGCACTAGTATTATACTTTTAGGTAAACATTCATAAACCGTTCAACAAATATGTCCTAAAATTGAACCAACTCTGTAAATATTAACAGTTATCCATCCTTATTACGTTATTTGTGATTCTGATTACACTAAACATCTACACTGAAATTTCAGTATAGAAGCAGCACTGCAATAAAGATGATTGATGTACTAGAATTTTTTTGTGTAATACATATACGAAGTTCCTTATTTTGCATCCTTCTTCATTAGCAATAATTAAGAATGGAATCCTCGTACATTTTGCCTGGTCCGCATTGAGTAATGAATTCAATTTTTATATATATATAATATTTCGACCGAACATTCTCGACAATTTAAAATATTAGCTTTCATACTTGATATAACATTGTTAACATCATTTTTCGCCACATGTAACAGTCAATAAAATGATAACTTTCGTAGAAGAAAAAACTTTTTTCAGTGTTGAAAATTTTGAAATAATACTAGATTATGCACGTATAATACTACGATCATTCATCAGAAAGACGACGAATCTTAAAATTTACATTCTCCATTATATTAAAAATCCACTGGACTGCAAACTTGTGGGTTTGTAAATAGTTTTATTTGCGATATTTTACAAAGTTTACACATACTTTATGTGATTGCACGTCAATTCAATATGAATATCCGAACTATTTGATTTTTACGAGAACCATCTTGTGACACAAATAATGAATTAACTATTCAGCAATTTTATCGACTAAAAATTTATTAATAAAAATGCATAGATTCCACTGTTTGTCGCATACAATGGAGCCGCAAAAAATGAACTCGAAGAATTTTGTATGGTGTTTGTGATCTCTGTTCGAAGGTTTTAATATACACAACAGAACCGTAAAATCATATCAAAAACACAGTTACAGATATCGCTCGTAAACACGTGACTACAAAATGCTACGAAACTATTTATAAGTATTTGTAACTGAATGGCAAGTATGTTCTGCCAAAGGCAGGATTATAAAAATAGCAACAAATTGAGACACGTGTGTAACGGGATCATAAATAAGAGTATATTCAAATCTGCAATAAATAACAACACGATTTACATTTGCTAGCGAGTTGCATGTAATTTGCAACTACAGATCGAGATGTTGGTGGATTTTCTAATAAAAGATGAAATACTTTCTACCAGATAAAATTGAGATATCTTGGTATGGATACAACAATGTAAACAATTAAATACTTTTACAAATAATCGAAAGCGTTGTTCATCATTCATCATCACTCCAAAATAGTCTGCATTTTACATTGTATAAATTCAACTGAAAACTTACAGATAACAATTGTTGTTATTTTGCAAACGCAAAGTTCAATGTAAAACTTTATTATAAAGTGAGCGATATTCTATGAAAAAGGAATTAATCTTAAGTATGTTTAATGAAAATATAAAAAAAATATGTAACATTCAACGACGATAGTATGACTGTTCAATTTAACAAATACAATTTTTAAACAAGGAACTCGAAAGTTTGGGAGTGTTTGAACAGCAATCGACTAGACTACAAGTTATATGAAAATAAATTAAAAAATGGGAAATACGTAGCAAATGAGATACCTTTCGCGAAGATCACAATTGATCACTTATTGCAAATCTTAAACATCAAAAGAAGAATTTTGCTTGCTCTCTATTCAAGAATACAAAATGCATATTTCGGACCTAAAATGTTCTTGTTACCGCCTATTACTTTTGATTCAAAGTCAGGGTGCTTGATTTTCAAATCTTCTTATCGCTATTGTTTTCACTGATTTTACTTTATACAAATTAGCTACGTTCGACAATATATGAGTTACGAAACTACGCGTATATCTACAAAACATAATCATATTACATTTTCTACGTAAAAAAGATATCACCAGTTTGCATTGCACTGGAGTATGAAAACACTTGAAATCCCGTTTGCCGAAGCTACGCGCAGAAAATGATGGTAACAAACTTATTAGTGCGGAGATGCAATACAAACTGGCAGTTGTTCTTAAATAAAATAGTAGAACGTCGTGGCGCTCTTAATACTGCTGTCGTTTTCATACATTCAACTCAATGTATTTAAATAATGTATTTGTACAAAGTATTTATCAAACATACTTTATCAACGTTTTTTGACAAGCTACTTTTGTAGACGATGACAAATTGAAATACAAAAATAGCTTACACGAAATGTATTTGAATTGAATGTATCATGTACCCACCTTTTTGCCTTTCTTTAAATGCTTTCAGATTTGATCAATCAAAATGGATTCAAATGAGTATTTGTTCAACACTTCTTGAACCATGACGAAGAATTTCTTCGCAAACTGCTGTCGTGATACAAAATAAATTACACATGATCTTGCCATGTTAAAAAGTTGGGTACGAACGACTTTTACAAAATTATGGACAGTAATTCGACTATGACAAGGGGTAGGTTTAATCGTTTCCTGTTTGAAGAGCAACAAGAATTGAGAAGACGTCTTGATAAAACTGATTTCAAGTTGCCACGTCAAAAATCAGATCTTCCTTGGTATCGGAAGATGTGGTAGTATTGGTTTGTTAGCTCTGTTGTCAGTGTAATCGGCGAAAACTGCATGTACAGATGAACTTTATAATATGATATGTCACGCGGGTTTTGATCCTCCTTAAAATCTAGCTACATTATAATAACAACTGCAACAAAGTGGAGGGAATAGATATACATATCTATATACATACAAAAAAACAAAACAAGGTATAGTCGACGCAGCCCGCGTTATATAGTACAAATGATGCGGAATTGGCATCTCGGCGGTAAAGAAAATAAATAACGTCTCGATGCTCAGCTTATTGAGTCTCGTTGACGGTTTTTACGCTTTCGAGCACGTGACCGTTTCTGCGCTCCTCGTCTTTTTCAGGATCGTCCCAGGATTGTCTTACTCCGCTGCTGAATATCGTGTAGAACAGACCGCAGACTATGTAAATTCCAGCAGACAGGAAAAACACTTTCCGCCAATTGGCCTGCGTTGGCTGAAACATGTAAAGTATCCATGTATAATCGTGTCGAAAGAGTAACTCCTCAGTCAACAAACAAGTTTGGATTTATTATAGCTTGACAAAGTTTCTCAAAAGGCGCGCAGCTTTTCAAACTGAAACTCTAGGTAAAAATAGCCTTCTTGCAAGAGATAAAACGATCAAGAATAGGATTCAGCTTGAGGGTATTCGAATAGTCTTACCGGGCCATCAATAAGGTAACCAGCTGTGATAGGCGCAAAGAGTCCTGCCAAATTGGCAAGGCAATTCGTGAATGACATCAAAACACCAGCGAACCTTGGTGAAATGTCAAGATGATTGACTTTAAACCCGGAGTAGATAGCTCCATTCATTCCCACACCAATGGATAACAAAGCTATCGTCGTCCACTGATAACAACCAGTGTAGGACACCGCGATCAAAGCTATCGCTGGCCCAAACTGCCCTATACTGTTGATGATCTTCCTCGTTCTGGTGTGGTTGCATCTGTTGGTGGATATCAGCCAATCAGCGAAGTGAGAGATGAATATCGAGAAGAACCACATGGCCAGGTAGGGGATTGCCGAGACAAGGCCGTTCTGCAAAATCAAAATCTACCAATTAAAACTACCCCTAGATTTCCATCAAATTCAACCCAACAATATTCGCACGATCGTTACCGTTTTGATATCGAAGTGGAGTATCTGCTTCATGAAAGTGGGCAACTCGGTCATCAAGGTTTCGTAGCCATAATTTTGACCCATGTGCGCAATCAGGATGGCCCATAATGGCAGAGACGTGTAGATGGACTTCCAAGGCACTGGTGGCGACTGAGTACAAAGACAAATCTTGGATTACTCCAGGCGAAGATGATCCTGCGAAAAATAATCTATTCATGCCAAAGATTGCAGTGCAATGACTGCTGAGAGCGGTTGACCACCAATACCTAAAATATGTGGAAAAAAGGAAAAAAGGAACTTCAGATGGTAAGGGCATTCAATTATAGCAAGTTGAGCAACGGGATGCGAATACGATGATTCGTGGCATCACAATATAACTTCAGTTGTAGAAACTCATCAACAGAATGCTTATTATCAATTATTAAACAATCGTTTTCTGTCAGACGCGTTTGTTTGTCGCTTATCTTAGAGTCAACAACACTTGTCAAAATATAATAATAATAATATTAATAACAATAAGAATTTTCCGTTTACATCTTCCATTGCACACAAGCTACTAAGTCACGATAATCGGCTTTGGAAAAATAAAGAATGTTGGGTTAACTGCACAATGGAATGAAGAAACAAGATTCATTCGTATGAAAGATTGGCTTGTCCAAAGAAGTAACCGAATCATAGGAATATTTTCAGTGAAAGGTAAATGTTTTTCTGCGCTCTGCCAGAAAAAATAATCTATCTCTTATTGTTTGTTTTGCCGCAAAAAGTTCCATTGTTGTTAACCAAGTGATTTTTCATTAAACAAATTAAGAAAAAATCAAACGAACTAATCATAATAAGCAAGTGTAAATACATTTAAGATAAAAAGATTGTGTTTCGTTGTTTGTTGACTCTCTAGAGTGACAGAAAAACCAGTTAACTCCACTTTTTATGACAAATCCAGTTGAACATGATTTTGAAATTCTTGGAATCGTAATTCTGGTATCAAGTAGTTTGTTTTTCATTGAACCTGATGATTATCCATAACAGGTGTTACAGTATTCATTTTGTGCAATTGGTTTGTTTCCACCAAAAAATTGCTATTATGAAACTTGAAGTTTGTTTTAAAATAAAATAAAGTTCAAAAGTTTTAAAATAAAAACTTTTATTTTAAAATAAAACAAAAGATAAAACTAATATCCAGAGCGACATTAATTTTTTCCCCTGATAACACACTTTGATCAAATTGTAATCAAAGTTTAAGCAAATAATTGGCTTGACATTTGATCAAACTTTGCATCATGCAGCGTCTGCAAATGTGCACAAATTTTAATCGCATTTTTTATCACTTGATTCATAATTTAATTAATAATTGTTATGCTTCATTTTAGAAATTATCTAAACAATTTAATTTTTCTCATCTTTTCTTATCATTCACCACATAAGAATTTGTCAGTAAAATGTTAATAATTTAAAGAAGAATAGATAGAGTGAGAGAGAAAGAATTGCAGCAAGTACTGACCGATGCACCGGCAGTTCCCCAAAGAGCGCTGAGGATATATTTCTTTTCATCGTCCTTAATCTTTGGATCTGACTCCGGATCCTCGTGCACGCAGAAGAGGAAGAACAGGCACCAGATGACGCCGATGGTACCAAAGACGTAGAAAATGGAGGGCCAACCTCCAGAAAATCCGTACTTGGACAGCAAGCCACTCAGTGGCATCGAAATAACCGTTCCGAATTGAGCCCCTATGCAGGAGAGGAAGAAAATGTGCAGATTAATAAAAGTGTATTGTTCGATCGAGGGAAACTGTTACCAAACAAGAGCGACTTTAATTATAAAAAATGTAAAATTCCACATCCACGGATCCGATCCTGGGTTTAGCGAAACAGTAGGCGGTAGGAAGACTCATTGGTAACTCGAGACTGAAGCAAGAGCAGCTACAATAATACGAGGATTCCAATAGGCTTACCGGCATAGACGAAGGCTCCCATCCTGCTCCTCTCATTCGGCGGTACCCACTTGGCCAGCATTGCATGCGTACAAGGCACGATTGGACCCTGCAATAGTGATAATCCATTCCTAGGGCAGGAAAACACACTCGAACAATCAAAAAGCATTAACACACTGTTTCTCAAAGAACCTATCAATTTCGAAGATTCGGGGGTATCCTTTGGTTTATTCTTCAGATCGACAGAAAAAAAACTCGAATCGAAGGAAAGACAAAGAATGCTAGTTTGCTTGTTGTTTTTACTTGTTCATTTCAATTGTCGTTCAGGTTTATCTGAAAAGCAGTGTTTCACGAGACGCACATTTGCAGACATACTTTAGATGGAAAGGAATTGAAAAATAAATGAACACATCACAGCCATGCTTTGAAAATCGAATAGAAATTTGTCTCATCACTTTTGTCTGTGCAAAATTCAAATGAATGCTTATCAAGTATTTAGTGAATTATAAAAAAAAAAGGAAAGATTTTTAGTGTAAAAAATTGCATAAAAACAATGAGAAGGTGATAAATCTTTGAAATCTTTGTTCAGTCTTTCATACATGAACTAGTGAAATTTGATTCGTCTGCGATACTGTTTACTTTGAATTGCAAGGTTGTTGAAGATTCATATCGACAATTATTCGACAAGTATCCGTCTGCTTTGAACTAAGGTAAATCAGTTACAACAATTATTTTCAAGTATATGAAAATTAAAGGATACGTTTCATATTGTAGTTGTGTCATTAGATTTTTTTTCGCTAATACTGGGTCTGTATTTATTTCGAGCAAAAAATTATGTTTATCAGCCTTGACACCTATGCAGTGAGTACTTAAATGGCGTGAAATGCTGATATCTGCCGTGATTAACGAAACTCGATCTCAATAAACAATTAGGAATGACTTTAATTTTTTATAAACAACAAATCTACAGCGGATAATTATCACTTTCGAAAGAAAGTAATAATTAAATCAGTAATTAAAAATTTGCCATAAGTTTTATTTTTCAGTCTCTTGTTTTGTAACTGAAAAATAAAAACAAAGAATTGTGGTAATTATTTGAGATGAACTGAAAACATCGATATGCAAAAACAGTTTTTATTTAATGTTTTCAATTAAAACCAACAATCCTCGTGCATTTCAATTTCAAAGCTACACAACGTCAATTTTTGAAGAATTGAGAGCTTTAAGCCTTGGCTCATTGTGTCGCTGCCGCAATTCTTGACAGATTCTTAACAGCAGATTTGCAAATAGACAAAGATGCCGATAGAAAAACAGTGGTTAATCCGATTAAGTGTATAGTATTTGTGTGAATGTATGCATATTTGAGTCAGAAAGGAGGATAGGTCAACGCGTCGGAGAGTTACATATCATTAAGTAGGTAATTGTATATTATTGAAAAAACCGTACTATTCATGCAACTTGAACAAGAGCTGTTCATTTTTTATGTACTGTTACTTTCACATCTGTTATGATGTGTTGATATTATCGAGTTTGAGCACGATTTGTCCTTTTATTGTTTGTTATTTAACCAAATACAATGGAACGGAAAATATGTGTACAGCTGCCACTTGGCTTAATTCCTTATATTTATTATATTGTTCATGTTTCTTGATACGAGGAAATTAATTTTTCCTCGCTCAAAAAGAAAACATAAGCTTATGGTTTGCCAACATATTTCATGTTCTAGTTGGGAAAATACCGTTCTTGACTCGAAAAGAACTAGATTTATGGAAATTGTTACTGCTCAGTTAGAATGTCGATGAATGTCCTTTTCCAAATGACTTGAATAGATGTTCTGAATTGATTAAAAAAAATGACTGCCAGTCGACCCTTTTCTTTTGGACATATACATCATTCATTCAAATAGTGTCACAGTTGGACAGCAATATTCCTTTACTTACCTCTCCAAGACCCTGGATGAACCTCACAGCCATCAGCCAATAAAATCCCCACCTTGCAGAGATTGGCACCAGCAGCCCGAATAGAGAATTGATCAGCATGCCAACACCGAGGAAATATCTGGATCCATAGCGTTTGGCCAGAATACCGAAAGGAATTTGCGTGATCACGTATCCGTAGAAGAAAGAACTCAGCAGATAACCTTGCTTAGTGGTGTCCCAATTGTATTCCCCGTTATCAGAGTACTGAATGGAACATAACAAGAGTAGGTACAAATTCATCAGTGACATTGAGAGTATGGAGCAGCGTACTCAGCCTAAAAAAACATCAATAGGGTATCCCTATAGGAAACCCATATTGGGGAATTGACATAGGATCCTCGCTGATCAATGAAGATACCCAATTTTAGCCCTATTGGAAATCTCAATTAGGATAACCTGATTCGGCACCCCACTGCGAATCCCTATTAGGATTCCACGGAAAAAATATCCATAAGCGAGAATCGAACCAGAGATTCTTGGTTTTACATCAATTCCCCAACAGGATTACTTATAGGATTTCTATAAGGATACTTCATTGGTTTTTTAGGCTGGGCAGCCCTTAGGTGAAAAAAATCCTTATTCAACTCTCGGACTTGGACAGAAATGAGCCCAAATTTTCAACTCGACTAAGTGTAACGAGATTTTTTAGGTACTCACTGGATCCGTCGCTTCTGTATGATTGGCAGGACGAAAGGGAATCCCACATTCGTTGGTTTCCTGTGCGTGATTGGAGCCGTGGTCCGCTGTGTGATTCACCATGGCCACTATTGCAACGGACATATTGGTCCTCATTATGTAAGCGTTAGCCATTCCCAGGAAGAGCATGAACGTAACGAAGTGCCGCGTCCCATATTTTCCTGCGAAGGAAAAAAGGCACCCTTAAATCCATGCCCAAACGCCAATCGGCATAAAGTGCAAAACAGTAGTCTCCCTCTAATTGTTCGCGGCGCAAAATCCAGTTTGGTTCAAATAAAATTTTGGAGTACCTATAGTATAATTTATTACAAGTTGTTTTTCCGAACGCGTGCCGTACAGAAAATACCACTTTTCTGTATAGAGTACCAAAAAGAAACTTTTCTATACGCGATGGCGTACGGGAAAGTTTACTTTTCAGTATGGGTACAGAAAAGTGGTCTTTTCTGTACAGCACTAGTTCGGAAAATTTATTTGTCTTGTTTGAGAATTGCGAAATCGCAAATTCGAAATAGTTCATTTATTATATCTAGACGCTGCAGTTTGCTTCCTTATTGACGTGTCTGCTAATCAATAAATACGCTTGACCGGGTTACGATTCATTGAGAAAAA
>JABFPD010000713.1:0-10357 GCA_022817545.1 Cremastobaeus sp. ZL-2020 | reverse complement strand
TAACCTTATATATTAAATTCAATCATGCTGGATTTAAGTATTCTATAAGCAAAAAGTAGAGCAATGCGATGGTACTATGATGGTGAAGCTGGCAGAAAATTTGTTAGCAGAAAATTAAAAAGTCATAGGTTTTCAACGTAAACAAAAATTTTGTTAGCTAAAAAATTGAAACTAAACATAAGGCAAACCCCAATAATCCCATAATTATTCCAAACATTCCAAATATATGCTAAAAATCACTAATATAATTATATTTTTTAATTTTCTGCTAGCAAATTTTCTGTCAGCTTCACCATCATATGGTACTAAAGATTACCAGCGCCCAAGGCTTATACAGCCATTTTATAGACCGAGGAAGAGGACAATAATGGGAGGGTGATAATATGGCAATTATTATCCTGTAGTTTCACTGTTTGTTTCTGAGGTGCATGAAAAAATTACGTTATTTATGTAAGTGCTCCAGCTTAAATTTTCCGCCATAAGAGGCCTAATATAACTGAAATTTACTTCTGAAAATGTCCCAACTCAAAGTGAATAATATAAAGATTAAATTATAATATATATATATTATGTTTATTTGTTTATATGATCTGGAAACATATTCAATTTACATAAATAGTTCTTTATTCACAAAGTAATTACATTTCACAAAACTGTATTTATTATAGACTAGGAAAATATTATTATTTGTTTTTCTTTACCTAATAAGGACAGGCAAATGTTATTTGTCATACGCGATGTGTTTTGAGATACTAGCCTACTAATAAACTACTAGATACTAGTCTAATAAAATACCTCAAATTACATTTAAATTAAATATCACTACTGCACAATTACAATAAATATTCTTCACAGTCCCGCTTGTGCTGTCCCTGTGTGACTTTCCTATAGTCTTCTTTCTACTCTTATGAGTCCATTAGTAGTACTGCTGTTCTAATACTGGTGAGGACAGTGTCTGTTTCCTCTTGTCTTGCCACAGCTAGCTGCTCGGTCCACCTGCAGCTACAGTCCTTGAGTACTACATCCCCTCTACATCTCTTTTTCCTTCCATATCATCCAACGATCCTCTTTTCCTTCTCTTATTATCTATTCCTTACATCAACTTCTTTATTATTTCCTTTTCTATAATAATCTTCAAACCTCTAATCCGCGTGTGCTCGCATCATGATTTGGGACGCAAGTGCTCATCTGTTTTTTTACTGAAATTTTGGGAGGCAAAAGAAAAGAAGCATTTCCGTTTTCAGAAAATGTACAGAAAGAAAGTATAATACAATATAGGTTAGGTATAGAAAATGTTAATGATGTTTTAGCAAGAAATATGATTTTTTCACAAAAATATGACAAATTATTCAAGTATGTATTTCAATGTAGTTTTTTACACACTTAAAACATCAAGATGGACGATACAGAATGCCTTTATTCCTGAATAATATGACATATCATCGTTACAAATTCTATACAAAAAAATAAATGAATCTTTTTGACAAAATTCTGTAATTCATACGGAACAACTTTCTCAATTAAAGTTTTGAAAAAAAAACTGTAACCTCTAAAATTGCACAAACGTCGCCGGAATAAAATAATTACATCAGTGTTCGCACAATGGTTTTTTTAACCAAATTTGTTTTCGCAATGTTTTTTAAGACATTACCTGCATGTAACTAAACCAGATTTACTACCCAACAGATTTTAAATTAATCGAAGTAAATTTACATCTAAGCAAAAATTACTGTTCCTATTTGAAATTACAATGAAAAATTGAGAATCAATAACCGCGGGAAAAAGATTTGTGCATAAGTACTCGATGGCTAATACCTGTTTGTCCTCTATTTCTCCCATCAGCTCGTTTAACATATCTTGATCTTGCTCTTATAAATATATCAGAACTATTATTTTTACATTTTACCAAAAATTGCCAATTTCATGCTTACATAATACTTAAGGCCTCACCCTGACTATGCTCCAAAAACGCCTGCAAATCCTGCGAATGAAAAACAGAATATTTAACACAAATTGTGATTAATTTTAGCACACAGGTTATTGGTTTATTCTGTGTGAATTTTCTGATTTCTTTTTTGGTTAAAAATCACCCATTAATCGAGCGAGAATTGCAGACGTGTTGAAGTGTACAGTCTATAGACTTGTAGTTTCACTTGAAATGACATTTCAACATTAGAACACTCGAGCATTTTTAATATAAGAACAAATAGTTGTTCTAAGTCCAATTTGTCCCTGGCAGCGAAGTTTGCACCATTGGTTCACACCAGTCTCACTCTAGTATTACACCATTTTTATGGCGCAAAAGCGACTACAAATACATCAAATTTTCACCGCATACGCACCACCACATAATCCACCAGCTTTTTACGCTAAAAATCTGATGCGATTTTGATGAAAATTTGGTGCAACCTTTTTTTGGTAAGATGTTAGTGTAAACATTACACCACTTTATATTTCATTAAATTCTTGATGTAATTTCAGCGTTTTCTTAGAGTTATTTTGGTGCAAAACTGGTGTGCCAATAGTATGATCATATATTGGTGTCTTTTTAGTGTAATATTTGTTGCTTTTGCATCAACTTGTTTTGTATATAATTGGTGTAAATTACGGAATAAAATATTATGGTGCAATTATGGTGCAAAGTTGGTGAAAGTATTACTGGTGCAAAAATGGTGCATTTGTAGTCGCTTTTGTACCAATTTACCATCATTTAACACTATAGTTTTGGTGCAAACGCCTCCGCCAGAGGTGTTGTCGGATAATCCAGTGGATTATAAATTCATTAGTTTTAGTACAACATTTTATTTTAACCATTGTTAAATTTACTAATTTATATTAATTTGATTTTATAGGATACACGCATGATTGATTTTCACAGAAAATGAAGCTTTGAATATTGGAATGATATTTCGTCAACAGATTGGAAAACTATGCATGTTATTATAACCAAGTACATTAACATTATATTTTCTAGAGGAACATTTTGATTTGTATAATGTTAATGATAATCGTTTTGAAGTTGGATTTTGTAAATGCTTTAAAAAGCTCAACATAACTGTAGATCTGTATACATGTTTTCCTCTTGAAACAATAACTTCTTTTTAAATTATTATTTCATATTACATTATTATGAAAAAATGAATGTACTTTTATAATATTTATAATATTTTTTGTTTGTATCTAGATAAGCAGATTGTTAATAAGCATTGATACATATTCAACATCTATATACCATTTTATTTAGACAATAATTGTATTATACAATTTCTTTATAATAAAATTTTTCAATAAAATATGTTCATACTATTAGATTGTCATTTATCAGTAATGCCACAACTTCAGTATATTTTTGTTCAAAATATTTGTAAACTTTTAATAAGTGGATATTCAACTACATCAATAGCATGAACAGTAAAAGATAAAGAATGCTTGAAAAATCTATGAAGATAGCATTAGAAAGAAATTCTTCACGCAAGAAACCTTCATCTGAAAGTGTCTTCAAATGAATCATCAAAGGAGTATGTTATAATGCTTCATAAGAAGTTTAATACAAGATAGTTTACAGATATTGAGTATTCCAAAGGTATAGTAGTTTATATCAAGAACAATATATTTAGATTTTTGTATTGTGAAAGTTTATATTTAATTTTCATTAAAATGTTTGCTTAAATAAAATAGCATCAGTGATTTAAAAAAAATTTATGTTATTATTTGTAAAGATATATTTGGCTAACTATTCAGTTATAGAATATTGTTACATAACAGTTGTATCTTATTCAGATAGTTTTCTGCATCAATCCACTAATAATTAAGTCAAATTCTATTTTCAGACCTAGTAATATTAAAACCAACTTTCTAACTAACCTAGTCTTACCTTTTATTACAGCCAGATAACTAACCCTTATCTGGCTGAGTCTTTTTTTGTCATCTTCGTCGCTCTTCAAAGAATCCGTTCGAATATCTTTTATAAAGAGCCTCTCAGGCTCACCTGAGGGTTAAACAACTATCTGATATTATTTTTCTTAAAGTTCATTTTGTCTTATGTTTTACAGATTGATGCAACACTGTTTTTTTTTTTTTAGTAAAAAAGTAATAAAATCCTAATACAAATTAAAAATGTTAACAATTTGTATTAGAATAATTCCATGCCAATCCAGCACGACTTGTCATGCGTCGATCTTCGGTTTTTCAATTACCGGTTTTTCCAACCCATATTATCAAAATAAACACCACTGATGTATAGAACTCATTAAAATAGCTTTAGAACAGCTTGGAATAATAGGAGTGATTTTTAACAAATGTGTTTCTAAGTTTAATCTTTGTTTGAAACAAATGTTCATATGACATTTTCTTATATAAACAAGTCCAAGCAATCCGAATTTCGTACTATAAGACCGATATTTTTTATCTAAAGCTTTGAAAATTGCATTTTTGGCATACAAGACCAAAAAACTTAAACATTCATTGCAAAAATATATACCTTTTTAAAGTTGCTTTATCAAAATTGCTTTAATACTTTATCAAATTAATCTCTGATATTCAAATTAACTTTTACTTATCGCATTTTTTGGGGATTTGTTTTTTGATTCAGTATATTGCAAGTTAAACTAAAAATATAGCATTTTTGGCTTAATCTAAACTGTTTAAATATGACATTATTATAAAAATTCCTGAATATATAGAAAAAAGTTAAATTGCAAAATATTGAATTCAAAGGTCATCTAAAAGGTTAATGATTAATTATATAATTCTTACAATAAAACATAATTGAAAAAAACTTTGGAAAATAGTGTGGCATTGGGTCAGAATATACACTGTTAAAAAAAATTGAAATTTCAACTGCATTCTCCACGATTTATAGTTGAAATTTTAACTCGCACTTCGAAAAGTTAAACTTCTTGTTTAATCCCAGTAAAAATTGACGTTCGTAACATGTTAGCCTAAAAATGTACAACATATTCAAATATTTTTTATAAAGTTAATAATAAATTACCCTGGCGGCGGAGTTTGCACCACATTTGCACCAATGGTTTCCACCAGTTTTACTCCAGTATTACGCCAATTTTTGGTGCAAAAGCGACTACAAATACACCAAATTTCCACCGCATATGATCCACGAATCCACTAGTTTTACGCCAAAATTCTGGCGTAATTCCAATGAAAATTTGGTGCAACCTTTTTTTGGTGAGATGCAAGACTGGTGTGCCATAGTACAATCAAATATTGGTGTCTTTTTAGTGTAATATTTTCTGCTTCTGCATCAATTTCTTTTCAATTTCTTTGGTGTATAATTGGTGTGAATTAGGGAACAAAATATCCTGGTGTAATTATGGTGCAAAAGTTGGGGAAAGTTTTGCTGGTGCATTTGTAGTCGCTTTTGCACCAATTTACCACCAAAACAAAATTTGCACCAGTTTTACACCACAGTTTTGGTGCAAACGCCACTGCCAGGGACGTTTTTCTATTTAAATGAAAATATATACTAAAAACTGTTAACACGTTGCACGTTCCTTTGATGTATCATGCAAAAGTGCATTTGCAGTAATATAGAACGCGCATCTTTTGCTTGTGTTTTTATGCAAGTTATTATTTCACGGTTGGTTGCATAGCCGCAGGGATGCCGAAACGTACATTTTGTTCACCACGAAAGTTTAGATTATTTCGTTTGTAAGGCCGCGCGTGTCTCTATACTTTATATGCCACCATTGCGAATAAAATGGAATCGACATTTCCTTTTATTCCATCAAACCAACGTAATTTGTGACGTTATATATGTCTTTAAAACTTACCTACTCGACTTGATCTGTTAAATACCTGCGACGAAACAAAAGGATAGAAATATATTTTCTATTCTCTCCGTTTGCAAGTTCTCTGCCCAGATTTCAACAAGGTTCATCTTTTTAGTTATCAACTGTACTTTCATGTAAAATTAATATAATGTGACGAGTAGTTTGTTGGTGGCATTATATTACAGTATGCTTTAATTAAGTCAATTTTAACTGAACGAAACTTTATAAATGAAAAAACTTTTCATTCTACGACCGTGAGCATTCTTCATTCTCTCAGCAAATTATCAAATCAACTAACACAATCACGGTTTTACAATGTAAACCAGTTCCCAACCGCAGTATCGTTACCTTTATTCGCTACTTAATACAAGTTAGCAAATTTCATGTTTCAGTCGACACAAATAGTACAATCTAATCTGAAAAGACGAAATAAATTTTATTAAATAAATTATAATTAATTCGAAAAGACATTTGCGGTCCAGTCAGAGAAATATATATTTAAACACTGAGTAGTCTAATCAAACAAACGAATGAAAAAGAAGCTGCTGATATGTTCGTTTAAAGGTAAACAAATTGACGAGAAATCCGTAACAGTTGTGACTAATACTCCTATATGACAATAGCTGCACTTTATCTCGTTTTCCGCAGCAACTTTCCAGATAATCCAATTCACATAATATACATAGACATTTTGTTTTGCATCAAATTACAATTTTTCGTTTAGAGCCATACAATAATAATTTTGCAGGCGTCATATTAATCTCTTTGTTTCCGAGGTCAGCAAAGTCTGTTCGAGATGCGTATATATGCGAGAGTGAATTCTGATTATGCACAGCATTACATGAAAATAACGTTGTTATTGTGCGATGGACTGGTGTAAATAAATAAGCAACAAATGTGTCAAGTCAATATGTGGCAGTTAAAAATTTATTCATCAAATAAATTATTTGATTTTCAACTATATAGTAGTACAGTATTGAAATAAACTACAAAACGTCATATACCTAGATCACTCGGAAATTCGAGTGCATCAATCAGATCAAATTTAAAGTAAAAATGTGTACACATAATTGAATTACATTTGACCACGTGTTTCATTACATAATATTTGAACGACAATACGAAATGTACCGCGGTAAAATACTTGAAAAATATTTTATTTTTTAAATATTTTCAATCACAGAAGACACGGTATATTTTTTTCATTAAGTGTTACTACAATTCCTAGATAGCATTTTTTAGTACTTTATATTAATTTACTGCGAAAAATTTCCCTTAAGCGGTTGAAATTAAAATTATCAGATGATTAATTTTAATTGCATATCGGTGGAAAACATCTACTTTTATTATTGATGATATCGTTTAACCTTTAGTTACAAAATCTCTATATTTAATTTATTCCCCCCAGTGTTGAGTACGTCGTTGATTGTTCGCAGTTGTATGATAAATTTTGACCGCGTCGTTAAAATTAGGTAAATCAACCCTTTCAATCACCGCGTTTATTATAATCTAATTAACGCATCTGAATGTTACAAATATTTACAAAAATCATGCCAATTAATGAATTTATGTAATACCAAATGGCTCCATATATTATCTATGATCTACAGATTAGAAATAACAAATACTGAATTATAAAATATCAGTAATTATTTAAAAAACCATGAAAAAACAAAAAAATTTCTCACGCGTGCACGCATAGTCGTACTTCGTTCCCGGATTCTTGGATCATTTCGCCCTAAGGTACAAAATGATGTTTTGCGCCCTCGCATCCAGGGCGCTTAGCACGACTTACGCTTGCACTTGTTACAAAAAAAAACAGTAGGGACTTCGGGGAGCGAAGCGCAGCTTCGCTCCCTCGGTGTTAAATATACTATTTGTTTTTGGTAAAATTTCAAGTAAAATTGCACGAACGAATTAAAATTAATCAATCAATCAAATTAAATTTAATCAATCAATTAAAGTAATAAACCACTCCAGAAAATTTGTGACTGAAAGAGTTAATATCGTACATAATTGCATACAGTGGTCAGAAGATGCGAATAAATATAATTTGTTGATCTTTGCTTATAAAATGTTAAAAGTCGTGTTCGATGTTGAATGCTTTAAGTAGTTGATTATTTATTAGTAACGCGATTCCCAAGTTTCTCTACGTATAGTTGCCAAATTGTGGCAACACTTTGATATTACGGTAGGTAACAGAAATCGGTCTTTAAAAATGTATCCGAAAGTGACTCGTCAACAGATTTTCGATTGTAGTCTGCTACGATTTTCCCTTTTTAAATCTTTGACGTGCTTGCGCTTTATTGTATTTATGAGGCCTTTCTTTTTCGTCAAGTTTCTCTGATTCGGCTTTCGTGTTGTTTTCTTCATTGTGTAATAAATCTATGGGTGGTTCTAACAGCGATCTTCTTTGACACTTAACAAAGTAACGAAAACCTTTGGCAATTCCAAAACCAACCATTGCTATTGAAATAGTTAAAGATGCCATTAGCAATGGATGCTAAAAAGAAAAATATATTCTATGTAAGTATTGTGTGTTCATTGCATCAGATTATTATCAACATGTTTAAATTTAATGAATTCAAATATTTTTAGTGATAAAACTTATTGTTTTTTCTTAACGCTTGTAAATGTATTTATTTCTAGTTGAGTGTTAATCTTCAGGTTGTTTCCCCACGTGCGATAGTAAATAACATTACAATATTTGTATCTTTTAATTGTTTACGATAATAATTAATTTACAAGAGGATAAGATTAATTTTTATTTCTTTAAAATAATTGAATTATGTTCAATTGTTATTGTCACTTGTTATGTAAGACTCAATTTGAGTCATTTTTTGACTATTTGCATGCATTATTTACAAATAACCTTATTTGTTTACACATTTTATACAATATCTAAAACCTTTAGTCCTTTTACAATCGAATGCGCTGTTTTTTGTCAATCTATCTAATTATTTTCTAGGTCAAATTGATACATTTTGCTCCCTCGCTTTTTATTTCCCGGTATCAAATGGAAGATATATATTGAAGAAACAGCACTTTTTACATGTTGTCATGCCATTTTTTTAATGGAATTTTGAAGCAAATACCATTTTCTATCAAGTAAAATAAAAAAATCAGTTTCATCTAATCAATTGCCTCATGGGGATACTACCTTAAGACATAAACAAGTACTTAGTTAAAAAAAATTAATTAAAAAATCCTAATTTCATGTGTAACTTGAAGCTTAAAATATTAATCGGGGAGCTGGATTACTGATTACTGATAATTCTGCCACGAAAATGGTATGGAAGAGTTGAATATTACTTATATAATCTCAGTTAAGTCCACCGCGAATATATGTGAGGCACAATTCATTTATATGTATCATCATTATTATTTTATGAGGTGAAAGATATGGGTAAATATTATCTGAATGTTGTATAATAATAATTCTGGCAATATTAATAAAATGTTTATTTACCTAAAACCAGCAATGTTGTTGAAAATTATTTAACCATCAAGTGTGATTATTAAGTATTATTCTTAAAAATGTAATCTAATGTAACATGAAAGCAAGATTGATACTGGGATTCTGTGTAAATAGTTGTATAATAATATTTTAACTATCACGTATTGCAAATGAAAAGTTGAAAAAATTGGTTTGGCAGCTGTCAAATTGGGCAACAAAGAATATGTTGATCAATGTATCAAGATGCATTGATAAATTAAAATTCATTTACCGTTAGTGTAGGTTTGTTTGTGAATACATAGTCAGCAATTACGACGATTACACCAAGAATAATGCCCACACCAGCTCCAAGCCATGGTATCTGTTGATCCGCTGGAATTACATACAAATTTATTATACATTTCAAATATTGAAAACGTTTTTATAACAACGATGTAAACAAGTAGTATTCAAGTAACAACAAACACAATCAATTTTATAGAGATATTTATACTTGCAAGTTATTCATGTGCAAATAAAACAATTTAACAAAAACCACAACAAAAACAAAAAATTTTTACAGTGAATCTTATTACAAATGAGTAATTGTAGAAAAGAAAAAATAGACGAGTTCATTTTTTTATTACTGATGACATCTATCAATTAAATGAAATACCTCTCCTGTCTTTGATAAGTGATCTGGATGCTTTGTTTATAGCATCGAGTATGCTAGGATCGTTTGGCTGCAGCGCAAGTGCTTTTTCATATGATTGAAGTGCCTCGCTGAACCGAAAAGTCTGTGATTCTACCTCCGCTTTTCGAAAATAACCCTAATAAAAAGTATTAATATTTATAGCACATTTTTATATCATGTTGAAAATATGAAAGCTCTAACTAAATAAATAATAACAAACATTATAAACACTATAATTAAGCTTGTCATCTCTGAATTATAGTCACATGAATATATTTTATGTTAATCAATAATTGATTAACATAAAATATATTTTTACACTGCAAACTCTGATTTGGTAACATAAAAAATTGTTTCAATATGAATTTAGCTTAAAAGCACTTTTTTAAGATTATCTCGGAATCGTTGAAATGACACTTACAACGTTGTTTGAGCCGA
>JABFPD010000712.1:0-10359 GCA_022817545.1 Cremastobaeus sp. ZL-2020 | reverse complement strand
TATTGGGTAATGCAGAATTGCGATTTTTATGGTTTTTTAATTAATTGGATAATAATTGATTCGTTAAGGCATAAAAACGAATCCTTACTGCTAAGATGAAATAAAGGAGAATCTGATATACTGAGCAAAATGTTTCATTAAAAATTACAAGAAAACTTTCAGCTCTAATTAAAAAGCTGACAAGATTGCAATTTTTCATTTACTCTACGCGAGGTAACGTTGATATAAAAGTTTTGCATTATAATAATTATTCACTCAATTATGACAGCGCGCGCGGAAAAAGTAACACAATGTAGTTATTTCCACCACAAACAGAGCCTGCGCCGGTGATCTATTTTGCCGGTGTAAATATTCTCCAGCAGCCACGTTTCTACTTTTGTTTCATTTTTTGACTGCGCGAATAAAATATATTCCCTTACACTGTATGCACGGTCGTATATAATCTCGAAAATTGAACGTCAGTAATCGTAAATTGTCAAAACATCCGATAGTTGTCATATCCGACACAATAAAAAGAATTGAATTATTTTAAACTGTATATGGGGGAGTGCCAGAAATCGTTGGAGAAACGACAGCTCATAAAATAGTACACCGCCGCCGATAATAGAGGCCGCAATTCTGTATCACTCCGACCGGGACGGAAAGACAGTCACGTAACCAAAGTTATCGGTCTTTCAACAACCGACGTTTCGTATACATTGATGACTGTGATAAATACAACTTTTACACGATGTCAAGCAAATTGAACCGCGAATAGGGTTCCGCCAGTCACACAACCGAAAATCAATTCATTTCGTCTACTCCAGTACTTTTCATTCCCGAGGAAATTGATGGACACCGCCAATACACGACGAACCCCGTCCGTTTACACCCACACGAGTGCCATAATGCGCTCGTCTTTTTAAAGCGCCACGCCTACCATCAATAATGGTTAAATAGTCAGGTCAACACGAATTTAATATTTAGTTGCTGAAACACACCAAATGCACTGGCACTGTATTTATGAATTTAATATTGTCCTCAATAACGGCCTGCGATGTGTAGAATTCCACGGTTTCAAAGCTTTAATCATTTCTGCAAGCCTGCATCATTGCCAGTTTGATTAACGTAACTGCTAATAAATTACTGCTCTAACGAATCTGTGTATTTTATCAGCAGTCCATGGATACACTTTTTCTTTTCCAATCCGATCTATAATTACCCGCTCTCTATTACGTGCCTCGTCGTTTTGTGCGTCCGAGAGGCGAAGCATAATTTGACTGCGCACACGAAACGACACCTAATCTTCTGAAATTCGCTCGCGCGAAACTCGCCTATTAGAGAATTACTCGGGTAAATTCCTTCTGCGCGGAAGCGAGGCTTCTTCTCGGCCGTTTTATTCCCCTATTTTCCGACGACGCGACTTTAACTGTCATTGTACATAATGACATCATAACAGCGTTACCGGCGTGAAATTCCAAGGAAATTGTCTTTCATTTTTTCAATCGAGTCAAGAAGGATCCTGCTCGCTCGTTTACCGGCTGCTTTGTCAAGAATGTGTCGATTTTTCAACAAACTGTTCCCGTACAAAGTTTGTTAGCTTTTACCCGAGGAATAAATGTATCAAATGCCTCCGACGCGGTTTTCAAACGGCTTCCCGGAACACTCGTTCAATTTAAATTATGACAAATAGCAATGGCAAAATAAATAAGGTGTCGTCAAATTGGTGTGTTTACTTTCAACGAG
This sequence comes from Cremastobaeus sp. ZL-2020, assembly GCA_022817545.1. NCBI lineage: Eukaryota > Metazoa > Arthropoda > Insecta > Hymenoptera > Scelionidae > Cremastobaeus > Cremastobaeus sp. ZL-2020. Next base: position 8,634 of record JABFPD010000712.1, on the reverse strand, counting down.
TTATCTCACTTTCCGTCCCGATGTCGGCGCTCCGGGATATTCGGCGACTCGTTCCACGGGAAATATTTAATAAATACTCCTCACTCTGGCAATATACGATCGGCTCTGCCAGCGCCGCGACTTTATAGTTGACGAAATAACTCCGCTGCGCCGCGCGCCGTTGTAAACAAAGGCCACCTCCTTAACTACTCCTTCAACTTTCAATGAATTTAGAAATAACCGCCGTAAAGTATTAATTTAATTTTAATGCCCCATCAAAAGTTGCCACTTTTCATCTTTCGTCTACTACCGAAGCTCTGTCTTGTTGTTTAATCCCGTTACGAGGCATTATTTTCTGTTCTTCCTAATCAATTACACACAAAACCAGCCAACTCGCTCAACTGTTGCGAAGCCATTTTACAACGGCCACAAAAAACAACCCGCGTTTCATATTAATAAAGCGAAACTTGGTCGAAAAATCACGCAGCTTCTAATTAAAGTAATTATTTTGCTCGAAAAGTAGCGAGGAAGTCTTCCTCGACAATTTAAATTCTCCCCCGTACATTTATTCCGCGTTACATCATTTCATTAACATCGCCATTATTATAGAAATATTGTTTTCTGGGTTTCGCAAGCGCGGTTCCGCGAGTGTACGCCGCGCATCGCGATAATGCCGGCCAAGAACAGCACGTATACCGGGGCAGTACTTTCTACGTTTATGAATTAATTAACTGCAAGATAATAACACTTGGCGAATGCACTTTTTCCAGGAAATAACGTTCTGATACGCATTGATACGCGAGTAGAAAATAATGAAAACTCGCATTACGCGAATCGCGTTTGCAAGAGCACTATGCTTGGAAAACATTCGCGGCTGTTTCAAAGATAATAATTCGGCATCGGTCGTGTTTTCGTTCATTTAATTAGAGTGCATTTGTTTCGTCCAACTCGGAGTCTGGTTTTTCCAGTAGCCGGTGCTAATCAACGGAACCAAGCGCGAATTATTAGAAATTTTCCTTCGTTTCGAATTCCGCGCTCGGCCAAGCCCCGAATTAATTGTCGCAGTCTTTGATATATGCAGGGATAATTCTGCTTAAAGTAATTAAGCCTCACATTCGTCGTTGCAGCGCAACATTCCGTCTGCGCGTACGAATGTGTGTGATACGTTATTACTTTTCTTCATTAATGAGTTGTAATATTTTTCGTGCAATGGCGCCGCAAACTTTTTCTAACTCGTTTGATAGAGACAACGCTCGCGGATTCGTTTATTGGAAAGCCGAACGCTTTCAGCCATAATATCGTGCTTATGCGGGATAACGTGGTCAAAATTAGTGGCGACTCGCATTCTAATTGAATTACGTCTATTTAGTCGAGTTTGTTTGCAACTTGTTCTCATGTTTCCATTTTCAGATGTTTCAAATATGCGAGTAATTTTGCTTGTTTTTTGTTTGTCGTCCTTCAGTCATGTGAAGGAAGCCGTTAGTAATTAATTTTTCTCCTGAGCACGAATCTTTTCATTTCATGTGCCACATTTCGCAGTTGAATTCCTCCCAGGCAATAAGTAAATGTTTACAAATCGTAGTTTAAATTAACAATCATCGTAAAAGCCAGCAAAGCACCATTTCCCAATAGTTTTATTTTCCAAAGCTAATACTCGTGTCAACCGCACGAGTAATTTATTGCAAAACGAAGCAGTAAAGCTACGTTTTTAAACGTGTCTGCGGAGCGAGATTTTCAGACTTTATGATTCGTACCTACAGGCATTCGGCCGACATCAGAAATAACCCATGGCATCTTGACGGACCGTTGCTTATCGTGTCATCGGTTAATCGGTTATTGTCAGTGCCAGGCTGATCAAAGCGAGGCATCTCTTTCATCGCATCCATCCTTCTAATTTCGTAACTAACATAATAATCGGAAATTTAGTTGTGGACCATTGATCGAACAATGATTCGAGTTACAATAAACAGCGAAGGTACAATACCGGAGCCTTGAAACTGGTCTATTGTCGATGCACTCGACGGGCAGACTCTCAGCCCTTTGTATCGACTCGCGCAACCCCTCCCTCGGATCGTTAAAAAATAATTAACCCTCTAGCAATGGCTCGACGTTAGATTTAGATTTACTTTCGTTAGTTAATAGAGGTTGAAAGTGTGTCTCGCAAAGATGGCCATAATTTGAATGTTTATTGCAGGTTCAGGGTCAGTACCAAGTGATACCAGCTTATTACGATCAGAACGGATCAATCGTCATGGGAGGTGTTCGTGGACTAGGATCCGCGGCTACGCCTATGAGATTAGTTAGTCCAGCTCCGGTTCTCGTGAATAGAGCTCCTTCTCAACCGCCGCCGGGCCCGCCGGCACCGCCACCACCGAGTCTATACTCTCAGCCCACATCGACCTCCCACACCAACGCAACACCGGGAGAATGTTTGGGTGAGTCAATTTACCGCACAACGTTTATTTTTAAATGCCCATCGATCGGTGATCCTCAATTACATTTGCGTCTTATTGTGTAGCTCATCTCCTCTTTTTGCCAAATCGCGAGAGAAAACCTCTGTTTTCCCAAATCAGTTTCGCTTTTGTCTTGTTTTTCCTCGGGCGTAACTTTTTTCAATCTACGCCGAGCACGTTTCATTTCATCACGACGGAATTGAGGATCGCTCGTGTCTTAATTGAAACACGATACTTGAAAAGTATTTCAGTTTCAATGCAAAAAAGAACATTTCATTTGTTTGCTCGGTGCGCGTTTAGGACAACAACTCGAGAGATTTTGTTGTAAATAAACGCCGGAACGCCACTTTAGGTTTAGTGTAAAAAGAGAAATCGCTGCAAAATGGCATTCCAAGTGAAACTACTTTCGAGTATCGTGTCTATTAAAAGTATGTAAGACTGTACAAAACTGACGAACCGAATTAAAATCGAGTAACGTGATTCAACATTTTGTTGTTTCCTGTATAGCTGCTATACACATTTCACTAACAACTCCGATTTTCACACGGTTATCTCGAGCTCTCAACATTTAGAGTAGATTTATTTTCGCAATGATACTAATATTTCACTTAACTCATCACTTTTCAAACCAATTACCTGTTACCAGACGCATACATTGTAATATCACCAAAACCTATCATTGGAGTGAAAAATATCCGTTTCACATGTTTTTGTTAAATTCAATTTACCTACATTTACAAGTATCCCTTTGCTATGTGTCGATACATGTAGTTAATCAATAAAGTGATTGAAATATTTTTTATTTCAAATTCCACTTTTTCGCATCAATCATATGACTTTCTAATTTAACTCATTTTCAACTAAATGTTAGTATCATTGACATGATAAGCAAATATGTAATACATCATGTTAACCCCTTGTTTGTCGCGTTGTCACTCGTTTGTTTATCGCACTTTTCTGTCATGTAAAATGTAAATATGCGACACGCAATACACTGATCACGTTTATTTGATTTTAATCAATAATAAATTATATCATCACATATCACATCATATCATATAATATCATATTATTATATTATAATATAAATATAATGATTCAACCAATCCATCGCGAGAATAAAAACCAATTGAAGTTGAAACAATTTTCATTTGGTATTCAAAGTAACTTGATTTGCATTAAAAAATAATCGCTGAAGCTGAATCGATTTCTTAAACGCCTTGAGCCAAAATCTCGAAGATATTTATATATTTGGAATTTGTTCAATAAATCACCTCGAGAAAGTAAACACAGGGAGATAAGAAGAATTAACTGTTTTTTCATTAACAACTAAGCTTTTTATAACATTGTCAATTGCTGATTTACATTCGCTTAAGTAACAAGTGCGTTAATAATAACAAATAACGTTCTAAGTTTTATTTTGTAAATAGTCGCCGCCAAAAGTGACCTTTTCATTGTAAATATTACTGAATATGTTAAACACACGATCTGTGTGTCAAGTATGACTCAACTTCAAACATTATGTTCGATGCCAAAATGCAGGAATTCGCAATTATTCAATCAGTATATCTAGTATAAAATATGTATATCGAGGGTATATCGAGGAGAATATGTATTTGTTATTATTATTCGTTATGTTATAAAACGTAAACTCGTATGAGTAATTACCCAAATTATCCATTTTTATATGGTGTTATCATTTTCTGAATTATTGGTAGACGCATGTAATCTAATACATTCAAGTATTATAAATGATTTTCGTGCAAAACGTTATTATTTATACAATTTACAGAAACTTATATTTCATAATGTACAGCAAATTGTTGTTACACAATGCATACAATTCAGTTTGATTCAGCAGTGACTGTAATTAAATTATATAATACTTTTTAGCGGTTGATTTGCGCTGAGCGCGATTGAGAAAAAAGAAGTCAAACGAAATTGCTTGAAAGAATAAAATAGTATTTCAATTGAGCGCCATCCATAAAACTGTCGAACTGTGTTGTTTTAACCAGCGTAACTGTAATTGTCTAAGTCACCTTTGTTTGAGTGTACAGTAATTTCTCCGTGTTTATGTATGGAAGCGTGTAATTTTGACTGAAAATAAACCGAGGTGAAATGATGAACGCTATAACAGGTGTAAGGTACTTAACATGTGCGTTTCAATTGATAACTAAGAACGTATGGGTTGCGGGCTTTTGGTACAGGTTTGGCGGCGTGCAGTGCAGCCGCGGTTGTCGCGCAAGCCCAGGCCGTCGCCGTACAACAGGCCCAACAGCAAGGCTCAGGACTGGCCGCCGGATTGGCGGCTTTGGGTTACGGTGGGTCCCCCCTCGGGGCACTCGGTTCGCCCGCGCAGCTTCAAAGCACAGGTACACTAACCTTGAGATAAGCTGACGATACCAGAGACACGCACGCACACCCTCAATACATGTTCATACATTAATTATTCTATCTACCATATAATTACATACGCTTACACGTCTGTTCATTAATCTGTATTAGTTGTATCCCCATCACAAATTATACGTCAAGTCAATCAGAGTCACTCGAGAAAAAAGAATCAGTCCAAAATTGCAGTGCCCTTGTCTGCTTCTCTGTACATTCCTCTTCTCTTACATTTCTGCCAAATTGTATATGCTTCGGTTGATATTGTTACCATTCGCATGCAAGTAATCGATTGAAAAGCGTCGTTTGCTGTAGTGTCGGCGAGGTTATCAATCAGCTCGTTTTTTGTCCACAGGTTTGGGCCTCGGAGCGTCATCCACGGGAAGACGAGATTCGTTCGATAGAAACACATCCGCTTTCAGCCCCAGCTTAGAGTACAGTCGAGGCAAGTGGCCACAGAACTACGGTGCATTGGGTGAGTGCAGCCTATTCATTCTGATTAGGACCATTTACATGTTTCAAAAGGGTTTCAACCAACAAGTGCTCTCGGCCACTTTTTACGCCGACCATCATCGGTTTATTGTTTGTTGTTTCGTAAAATTTTCTTCACACTGTTTCACATCCTTCCATCAGCCATAATTTCGAACAATTAGATCGATACGTGTTATTTTTCCATGTTGATATTACACGGTTGGAAAAATGCATACCGTTCTACTTATCCCACTTGCTTAATAAGTATTTTTATAATAACTATTGTAACGCGTCTAAAAATAATACTGTATTATCGTTATATTATTTTCTATGCTTCAATGTTCCATAAAGAATAAAAGGTATTAGCCACTAGATTATTGGAAAAAGTATAATGAAAAGAATGTACGTTTTATTATGGGTATAAAAAGTAATGCACTAATGCTTTTCTGTTGTTAATCACGTTATAAAATAAATCATACATACAACAAAGCATTGGCCAAAATGAATTTGGATTCGCTTGTTAATGAAAATATGATATCTCGATAGAATTGTTATCGAGCAGACATTTATATTAAAATTTGTTCGCCAGAACTATTTTTTTTTTTCGAAAAATCCAGCATGAACAATGACAATGTATATTATTCTTTTAAACTTTAATGTAACATAACTGTTGAACTGGACCAGCTAAAAGTTGGATACGCGTAAATAATAAAAATTATATCTTGTGGAGCACAATATTGATATTCGATTTCACATGACATTTCTATGAGGAGCTGGAATAAAATTTAGATATCTATGTAATAAATTTATAAAAAAACCAGCAATAACATGTCGACGATTTTGTTAGAGATTGAAAATATCAAACACGTATAATTATCATTTATTTAATAATTACTGATAATTCACGCTTTTAAATCTTCCTTCAATACATTTTCACATTTAACAGTTTTTGCGAACATTACATCTACATATATCACTTTTATGAATAGTTTATGAGTTATGAATAGTTTTAGGATATCCGATTTTGCGATGGAAAATTTAAATTGTAGATATTCCCATTAAAAACATAATTTTGCGGAGAAAGTTTTCACTCGTGTTTTTTCCTGTTTTAAAAGAATGATCTCTTCCAACGGAAAAGCGTATACAGCAAATAGTAAATTTCAGCATAAATCATGCTTAAAATAAAAACAATCAAAATGAATCTCTATTTCGTAGTATGTAAATCCAGCACATATTCATGAAAATCAATACTGGTGAGTGAGTTAACAATATTTGATAAAACATACATTAGAGGATAATCTTATTCTTGAAACAGTGCTCGTCCTTTTAAACGTCATCAATACAATATAATCATGATTTATAATTCATCAGTCGCCCAGATAAAAGTGTACTCGCGTTGTTAGCAAATGATACGTCTGAAATTATATTTTTCCACCGCTCTTTGTTGTTATAACTTTCACAAAAAGGATTAGCTTTAGGCGTACTCAGTTTGAAAAGCATATTTGAAAAAAGGAGAAAAGACTTGGAATGCAATTAAAACAACAATATTAGTTTGGAGCAATAGTTTCATTTGAATTCGTTATAACACAAGTGCGCCTGCTCTAATCCCTGAGAGTTGTATAAATATGAATTTAATCTTGATTTGTAGGCACAGTGACAGCATCTCCCAGTCCACTTGGATTATCTTTAACACCGCCACCGACCATTGGTGGTTCTTTAGGCGGTTTAGTCGGAAGCGCTAACAGAGTTTCCGCAGCTCCCGGAGCCGAGACTAAATTCCGCACGAGTGCTGTACCTGCATTGACCGCGAATGGAGTATTTGGCTCCAGCAGTTCACTGTTCCCGAATTTGGTTGGAAAACCTGGTCGCAGCGGAACAACCGGGGTTGGTGATAAAAGCACCGGCGGACGTTCTAGACTATTGGAAGACTTCAGAAACAACAGGTAGGGATCACACTTTTTATCGTAAGTGGATTAGCTTATATTAACTGACGGATGCGTGAATAATGTGAGCCGCTTGATTTCAGATTCCCAAGCTTGCAGTTGCGCGACCTCGCTAACCATATAGTGGAATTCAGCCAGGATCAACATGGCTCACGCTTTATTCAACAAAAACTGGAGCGCGCATCGACCAACGAGAAACAGCTCGTGTTCCAAGAAATTCTAGCATCCGCGTACTCTCTGATGACAGACGTTTTCGGCAATTATGTCATTCAAAAGTTCTTCGAGTTCGGTACTCCCGAACAAAAATCGACTCTTGCACAGAAGGTATATAATATATTCGTTATTTAGTATTAATTAACTGATTTTTAAATTATTACTTTTGACACATTGATTTTTCATATCTTATTGAATTATTAAGTCGAGCTCGGCAGTAATTAACTTTTGACTTCATTTGCTCTTGAGAGCCGAAAGTGAACTTTTTCAAGTTAATGAGAAGTTGAATCTTATTTTCATTGGATTACCAAGTTGGACCAAGTTTTCCTAATATATTCAATGTAGCTGATGATACAAATTTTGCGTGTCATATGACGCAGAAATGATTACTTTTCCAAAAGACTGATACACTTTGATATACACGGATCAGAAAAACTTGACGTTTGCATAAGGAATCAGCTAAGAGTGCATGAAATGAAATGTTTTAGGTTCGTGGCCATGTGTTGCCATTGGCATTACAAATGTACGGCTGTCGGGTGATACAAAAGGCTTTGGAGTCGATTGGGCCAGAGCAGCAACAAGAAATTGTACGTGAACTCGACGGACACGTGTTGAAGTGTGTCAAGGATCAGAATGGCAACCACGTTGTGCAGAAGTGCATTGAATGTGTCGAACCTCGAGCTTTACAGTTTGTGATCGGTGCATTTGCTGGACAGGTGTATTCATTGAGCACCCACCCGTACGGCTGCAGAGTGATTCAGCGTATCTTGGAATACTGTACACAGGAACAGACTAAAGGCATTCTTCAGGAATTACACGCCGCCACTGATCAACTTATACAAGATCAATATGGAAATTATGTCATTCAACACGTACTCGGTAAGCCAAGATTTTACACACTTACGTTATATTATCAGAGCCGCTGTATTTTTATCTAACTAACAAAGAATTCAAATAGTTTGTATTTGCATATTCAAATCGACATTTAATCTAAGATAAGCTTTAAAATGTTCAATTCAAATATTCGTTGGCACTGAGACGGATATAAAACCTGAATATCCAATCGGTTACTCGCGAAAAGAAATATTATGAAATAAAAAATCGATTTTTCACTTTTCAACAGAGCATGGAAAACAAGAGGACAAATCGCAACTGATAAATAGCGTAAAAGGCAAGGTCCTTGCTCT
>JABFPD010000711.1:0-10360 GCA_022817545.1 Cremastobaeus sp. ZL-2020 | reverse complement strand
ATTGACTTCACCATTGGCACAGTACATATAACGTCATAAATGAGTACCGAGGCAGTACTGACCGCCGACGGTAGGCTGGAATATTGGGACAACGTTTGCCCGATTGTGACCATTGGCAAATCACAAAGTTTTCTTCATGGGTAACGAACGAAAGTCGGCGGTGGCGGGTTACATCGTGAGCTGGCGGCACTTTTTTTCAAATTTGAGATTTGAACTGAAAATGAATAATTAAACTAATTTTTGTTCAAATTTATACTATTTAAGTATTAATGTGCAAGTGTCAACTATAGTTGACGGCCATACTTGCAGGGTTAACCCTTAATTAAGCGCGTTCAATTTTTCTACACAAGTAGAAAATGAAAATCTTATCACTTTAATATTATATTTGCGGGTTTTTTGTGAGGAAATGATAATTCATGGTAAATTGACTTGTAATTTATGTAAACATTTTGTTCAATTAGTAAATACTCAAAAATTTTTTTAGGTGGAATTTTTTAATCGTACGTAATTATAAAAGCAATAATTATTGCATTAAATAAATCTTTTATTAAATGTTAATAAATACAATAATGTTAATAGAAAAATTATTAATTGCTTTATGCTAAAAAAATACATCGCGATTTTTAGTGAAAATTTTTTCTGTCAATTATAAATTGAATAAATAAATTATAATATGGTAAATTTGTAATTCGCGAACGTATTAAAGCATATTGCCAAACATTCAAAATTTGTTGATAAATTGAACAAATTGATGCATATTTATTTTTTGTTTTTTTATTATTATTTTTTTATATGTTATTTTTTTATTTTTTGTTAGTAATAACATTATTCATAAAATATACAAACCTAAAATTTACATAATACAACAAACAACGCACGTTTAATAGGTGTCACGAATCGGCATTACAAAAAAAATATAACGCCAACACACGCGGGGTGTTTGACAGGCGTCATATTCAGAAAATTGTTTTACAATGTTACTAATTTTTCAGCGAATTTGGCTCGTATTACCGTGATTTTTGTTGTATATTATATAAACATGTTTAATTGAAGAATACGTGACAGGATATAATTAGCTTTGAAAATATAACAATTCAAATTTGGCTTGACATCTTTCAGGTGCCACGCGCCTAATTAAGGGTTAAGCTTTAACTTACAACCCGTTCAAATATACGAAACCTTTGTTCTCATTGTAGAAAAACTTGTCTCGGAAGAATCTATCATTTGAACTAAATAATGCTTGTTATTTTTAACGGGTTTTAATCTGTTAGCAAAATTTTATACATTTTTTAAGCAATATTTATATACGAAACCCTTTAAGAAATCTCGTATTATGAGCTAATTCAAACGAAAGGCTTTTAAAAATGATTTCAAAATTCAACATTAAATTTTTCTTGTTTGTTCTAAATACTAAGGGACATGTAACATAAAAGTCAGTATCAACGTAAGCTGAATAAGTATTTCAAGAATCAAAATTCATATTTGTGTGTCATAAAAAATATTGTTTTTTTATCACAAACCATTTCGCTGTTTTATCTTCGTTATAACGGAAAATAGGGAAATTCTATATGTCGTCAATACAATATATTGTAGAAATAACTAAAGCGATCAACAAAATTGATATAAATTTCTTGCGAAATTTTCAGGACCTTCAAATTTGTCTAAGCTGACTCATTCATATTAACCCTTTAAATCCAACATATTTTTGTAAAGATAAAATTTTAGTACAACTTGTTAGAAACTCTAGACTTTATACGGAGCTGATTTTCATAAAACGAAACTTTTTATACGCGAAAGCGTGTACGGAAAAATTTATATTTCGATACGAGTACAGAAAAGTGATCTTTTCTGTACAACACTAGTCAGAAAAAATTATCACTTATTTTATACAATTTTTGAAATCGTCAACACTGAAAGGGTAAAATTTAGATTTAATATGAATTATACTAACTTATCGTCAAATAACTGTTTCCTGTCGTAATTGATAAAGTAATATGAATTTGAACGTGTCTAAGAGTTAGTACAAAATTGCTTTAGAAATGATATTCTAAAGTTAAAAAAATCGATTCACCGATAGAGAAAATTTGTCTGCATTGTACATATGATCAAATGTAATTTGAGAACGAAGTTGACATAACTATGTTGTAACTTGCACGAGTCGTGTCAATCGTCAGTCGTTCCATCGCGTTAATCGATTTTAATTTCCGGCACGCCTTTATAGTCGAAAACGTTATAATCTTTCGGACGTTCGAGTACCTTCGTGAATTCCGAGACGAACACTCACAGTTCTTCGTGCTTGCGAAAATACGGCTATTAACGAACATGCTTTTAAAATCACATCCATTTGTTGTACGTGCGCAAGCACGCAAGATGGAAAACGGAAAGTCGTGAATTTCGATCATGTTTTCGCATCGACAAAAACTAGTATTCCGCTATACATATATGACTCGTGCATTATTTATATAAACGAGAAAGCTTCGTAAAAGATTCAACGAATGTCTTTCTCCGGAGCAACATTAGCAATCACATAAAAGGAATATTCTATGTCCGATTGGATTTTTTACGTTAAATTAGGCGTTCAATTTTCAAGTAATTGAAACTTGAGTAAAGAGATCCAGGAATGCAAAGTATTTTTAAAGTATGCAGTTTATGCAAGTGCATCTTTATCTTTTCAAACGTTTAAAAAATACTCGTTGTTGTTTCTAGACTTATCTAAATCAGCGACAAAACAATTAACCTTTTAAATAAATTTGTCCACACTGAGAAAAAAGTTGTTGTAATTTTTACTATAGTTATGGTATCACCACGATATCGAAGAATGTCTAGAAATATTTACTATACCACGTGATTATTATTTTATAAATTATAACGAATAAATACTAAAAAATAAGATTTTTGTGAAAATTATTATAAATATAACTATTATTTATAATAGTTTGAATGACTTCTATATTTATAATAAATTAAAATAATTTAAAATAAAATAAAAAAATAAGGGACGCATGTGAATTTTACAAATATTTAAAATATCATGCATATTAATAAATTTTGGTAAAATTAAATGGTTTCATATATTGTCTATGATCTAAACATTGAAGAAAATATGCAATGGATTAGAAAATATCGGTAATTATTTAACCCTTCAAGTACGGCAGTCGACGGTGACGGACAACATCGTGGGCCGGCGACACTTTTTTTCAAATTTGAGATTTGAACTGGAAATGAATAGTTAAACTAATTTTTATTAAAATGTATACGATTTAAGTATTGGCCTGCAGGTGTCAACTATAGTTGACGGCCGGCCCACGATGTCGTCTCGTGCCGTCAACTATAGTTGACACCTGCAACTAAATATCCAGGAAAAACTTGAAAGGAAAAAAATAAAAAGCAAGAATTATAGCGATTACTTGCCAAAACATCGGTCGTAAAATTTTTTCTCGACGTGAAAGCTTGATTTTAATCAAGCTATCACCTTATAGTTGTGCGATTTTTAGGGGGCAATTAGGCTGAATAATTTGTTATTAATGTTCCATAAAACGCTTTTACTATTTGTATGAGAATTTCTAAGCCGCACGTAATGGAAGTGGCTTGCAGTAGAAGTATAGCTTGGATCATTTTAGGTGGAATAACATTAAAATTAGCCCAAGTTTAAATAATATTAGCCGAGCTTATTGGACTTCTGGTAATTCGAGTCGGAACTTTAGCAATTCTAACAATTACATCAGATCGTCTTATGTCACAATAAAGCATAAAACGACCTGAGCACGTGTTCAGGCTTAATGTTTCTACTAAAAACTTGGCTTTCCGTGCTAAGTTTTATATGTATACACTTTCTTTAAATGTATAAAAGAAAGTGGAACAGATTCCAATTTCCTAGCATATAAATACGGGCGTTGAGTTGCAAAAAATGGACCTGAACTTGAATTCACGTAGAATGTTTGTAAATTGTACACACAGTCCCAGTTATCGAGTGATTTATTCCTATCTAAGTATGTACAGTCTACGGTATGTAAGCCCCTGCACGTGTATTCGTCACGTTGATAAAATCAGACATTTGACCCCGTCTGCTATCTAGAAACCTTACTTTTTGCAACGAAAAAATTTCAATAATGTTCCATAAAACACCCTGAAATTGACACTTTTCTAAAAAGCTCAATTCCTTCTAGCACATTTCATACTTTCAAGGAAAAAATATGTATCTGCACTGAGAAAAATTTTTCGATAATTTTCTTATTGAATAAGTTGAAATTTACTATTTTTCTATTGTAAACTCGAGATATACTTGAAAAATCGATAAAAAACAATGTAAGTTGAATATAAATTACAATAAGATGCTGTTAAATATTAGAATATGAGATTTGAGTTTTTACTATTAAATATAGTAAAATTAACTACCTGAAATTGAATAAATCTATACATTCATTTTTCAATTGGGAAAAATAAATTCTGTGAATTATTTATTTTGTTAACTCGTTTTGTCAGTACATATACAGATTGAGTATATATATTTACATTATCTATTGCTGAAATATTAAATCATATCAGAATTTTTAACATATCATTATAGACATTTTTATTAGTGGGCTCGCATATACACATACACATAGTAATAATTGAGTTCAACTTATTAAACTTAACCTGTCGCATTGCATCGTTATAATATATCACTATTTATCATACATATACTCACTCACACACTCATACAAATATATCCTTCGCTGCGCTACAATTACATTTTTGTCAACCTGATGATTATATACTTCCAACTTATTTCTATGGTACTTGTGAGAAAGGTTTTTGTAAGAACTTGAGCGCGAAAATTTGAATTCATATAACTTGGTTAGACTTTCCTTATGAAATTTTACTATTTTAATATAGTAAAATGTTCTAGCTCGCTAATAGTAGAAAAAAAATTTTAAATCGTAAAAATTATTGCAATTCATTTTAAATTTTACTATAAAATATCATACTTTTATGAATAATGGAAAGTGTTATGTCAAATGTTAAGATTCACAATATTATGTAGTAATTTTTTGCCATGGAAATATTAAATATATGAAACATGCAAGTATATCCCAGGTTTACTATATTCTATAGTAAAATTATAAACATATTTCTCTCAGTGTACAAGTTTAATTCGCCTCATAAATATTTACTTAGGATTTACGTTGCAAAAACCCTGTGCAAGCATGTGTTTTAAAATGAAACACCTTTTTGAATATAAAATATAAAATTTATTGTGTTTTGTCGTTTTATGTTTAGTGTTTTTCGATTCTTGTTCATTTAATTTTCGGCTGGTGCCACTCTTAGTTTTCTTTTTGATAAGAAATTCTTATCAAAATTATTCTTGTTAAGAATAGAAAGATATATACAATACACTGAACTGTATTACATTAACGTAGTAACCGTCATCAAAACAAACCTGATATTTCGTGCTTATACATTTTCGATTGAAAGTAGCATTTTTAATCCTGTAATTAATATGAATTCATCAGGAATTGTAGATTCTGGTAATATAGATCAGCATCAATAATAATTATCTTATTTTATAATTATCATCTTAACGGTTCGTATCTATCAAGATGTGCTTTCACATTATTTTAAATTCTGTAAGTTTTGATTTAACATTGTATATTACATAGTTGTTAAAATTCTCTTCTATCATTTAAGAATTGAAGCCAGCCTTGGTCTTGTCTCGAAATTATCGACAAAGGTCTCTTCTCGGTCTCGTCTTGGAATTCGAGACAAGACGAGACGAGACAAGATCGAGACTAGTGTTGGTCTTGTGTGAAGCTCTATTTCAACCGCTCAATCTGTGTTTCTCTGTTTGATTTAGCATTGTCTAGAATTTTTTACACTTTTTCATCAACTTCTTGTGAAAACTTTAATATAAAGGTTAAGTGATTCTGGCATAATCTGTTTTGGAAAGAAGGGCTAAAGTAGTAATGCAATTGGAAAAAGCAATACTTACAATTACAGGATTTAAATAAAAAAATGCATTTTTAAAATACTGTTAAGGCATAGAATCGAACTGTTCAGATATTAGACAATATATTCGTATCAAAAATTTCTTATACGCCAATTCCGAGATCTTATGAGATCTCACATAAGATCTTATATAAGAATAGTATCTTATATGAATTCTTATGTAAAATCTTATATAAGAATAATATCTCATATGAGTTCTTATGTTCGATCTTATGTAAGATCTTAGACGCCAATTTCGGACATAAAATCTACTGTGAGAAATTTTTCATAGGGATATAAGAAAAATATTTTTAATCTCAAATAAAGCTGTAGATTCTATGAAATGTGTTAATGTCCTATAATTTTTTGGTCATTTCATTCAAAAAACGTACGCGCAGTTTGAATTAAAATTTTTTTCTATCGATTTTCGTTTTTTTTAAAAAAATAAATTTTATTATTTTTTAAAGTAGTTTTTAAATGTTATATTATTGCTATGAGCAAATTCCGTTCAAAAAGTAAATATTCGTTATGGCAATATAATTTGCAAATATAACATCTTAGTAATAAGATGTCATTACTAAATCTTAACCGATTTTCGTCTTCATAGAAATAATTCTTTATTCGCGCCTTCAGTGTTTAGAAAAACTTTTCCAGGAAACTAATAAAACTAACAAACACTAACAAAAAATTATTTCAGGAAAACATTAACCATGTTAACTGTATGTCGCGAAATAGTGAACAGCACGAAGCAACAGACGAAGGATCTATAACATCAGAAAATAGCGACAGTCAGAGAATGCCAGATACACCTTACCAAAATTTGCGAGAGTACTTAGAAGAATGCGGGAATGTTGATGTTTCTGTTACAATCAATACTAAAGCTTTAATTATTAGAATTTTAAAAAGAGCAATTATGTTTAAATGGTCGACGAGAGAAGTTGCATCTGTTATGGATCTATTTAATATCGAGTTCCAAACGAAATTGCTCCCAAATACAAGTTATCTGATCGATAAACTGTTTAATCCAAGTAAAAATATGTCTTTTCATGCCGAATGCGAAAAATGCAAAACGTATATTGGGTCGTTTGAACCCAAACAAAGACAAATTTTATGCATCAAATGTAATCATAGCACAAATTTGACTGAAAACGATTGCCATAATTTTTTTGTAATGCTTGATCCAAGCGAAGATATACAACATTTATTAAAAAGTAACAGTTCTTATTATAAATATGTTGTTGACAGCAGGCAACATGAAAGAAATATTCTGAAGGATATTTATGATGGGTCTATGTATAGAAAGTTTCTTCTCAATTTACCTCCCAATGTTCGTAATAGTTATGTTACTTTCACATTTAATACCGACGGTGCACCAACATTTGAAAGTTCTACGATGTCCATTTGGCCAATTTATTTACAAATGAATGAGCTACCTATCAAACAAAGATATAAATCGACAATTCTATTTGGGCTGTGGTTCGGAAGATCTAAACCAAATATGAAATCTTTCTTGGTTCCTTTTGTAAACAGGATCAATGAACTTTCAACTGTCGGTATACCGTGCGATATAGATAATGAACAACGAATAATCAAGCCATTCTTATTGTGTTGTTGTGTTGACAATGTTGCGCGTGCTCCGATCCAAAGTATTCATCAATTCAACGGTGAATTCGGTTGTAATTGGTGCCTTCATCCGGGTAAATATAATCGAGCATCTAAAAGCAGGATATACGATATAAAAAGGCGCGCACCTATAAGAAGAACGCATGAAGAAATAGTTACAGATTTGCAGAAATATAAAGAGAAAAAAGCATTGTTTATACAGAATAACCGCAGCAAAACTTCTATCAAACGACTACACGTGAATGGTGTTAATGGAGAATCTGCTTTGCTACATCTATCAAAATTTCATATTATTAAAGGTTTTGTTCCAGATTTTATGCATAATGTATTGTTAGGAATTTCGAAACAATTTGGAATATATTGGTTCACTTTTCCACGAAATATAACATTTAGTCTCATCGAGAACATTAACGAGATAGATGAAATTTTACTTCATTTAAGACCTCACTCAGCAGTTGATCGATTACCCCGCTCAATACGTTTGTATCATTTTTGGAAAGCAAAAGAATGGCTTAATTGGTTGCTTTATTATAGTATACCCATTCTAAAAACATTTTTACCAGTGAAATATTTGGAGCATTGGATGTTATTTGTTGAGTCAGTGTTTATTCTTTTACAGAAGGAAATAACATTTGTTCAATTAAACCGCGCAAATGATCTAACCCGTGAATTTATTGCAAGAACTTCAAAATTTTACGGTAAATTTGCTATGACCTATAATTTACATCAAATGATTCATCTTGTAGAGAGTGTTTACGATTGGGGGCCTTTAGTCGCACACAATGGTTTTGCATTTGAAAACGCTAATGGACAACTTTTGCAAAACATACACGCGGCTAGAGGTGTCAAGCAACAAATTTGCAGGTCTATCGGCTTTCAAAAGTGTTTAAATTATTTTTTAATGTTTGAATTTGGAAGCGATTCAGAAGCTTCTCCTAACTATTACTTGGAAATGCAATCAAAGAAATCGAACAATTCGTTAACTGTAGGAGAAAATATTTATTTTGAGAAATTAGAAAAAATACCTAACGAATACTTGCAACATTATAGCGTTCCGAATGATAGTGTAGCTTTCAGACGCGTGTTGAAAGACGGTAGAATTTATAGTTTAAAAGAAAACAATAAAAGAACAAACAATTGCTTTGGGTTACTGGCTGATGGTACTTACGTTAAAATTGAACTTTTTGTTGTTGATCAGGAGAGGACCTGTGAAACTATCTTTGTCAAAAGTGTGAGAACGCAACGAACATTTCAGCATTTTTATAACAACTTACAAACAGTAACTTCTATCGACGACAACATTGTTGCTCTAAACATGGGTGATTTAATAATGCCATGTGTACACATCAAAGTAAGAGATGATGTGTTTATAATTGCTATGCCTCAGTGTTATTATTTATAAGATTTAATATAGTATAGTCTGTTAAAAGGTTAAACAAAATTAATGGAGCATTAATTTTGCTAACCGTACATACTTTTAAAATGTTTTTGTTTTTATCATAAGCGAGTAGAAGATTTTATTTAGAAAATTTATAACGTATCCATAACCGAGTGGTCTAAATATAAGGACAATATTGTAAATACAGTGAGGTATGTATTAAGTTCGAGATGCCATAAGGTATAATTTGTTTTCATAACTTGTGCGATACGGAAAATCTTGACTTTCCGTACTTTTACGGAAAATCAAACTTTTCCGCACGATACCGCGTGCGAAAATTTTTCATTTTCCACGCTAGTGCGGAAAGTCAAGATTTTCCGTACCGCACTCGTTAAGAAAATTACCTTTTTCCACACGGGCGCATAGCGCCCTTGGACAAAAATATACTATTCATAAGAAATAAAATTCATGCATTGGCTATAGAATATAAGTAAAACATAGTTATTGTTAATTAGCAAAAAATGAAAGTATCTTTTCCGTTAAACTACTAGAATGTGTCAAAATTAGTAGAATTACATGAGTTTGGCAGTAAAATAATGTATACTGCTTTTCGTTAGTTAAAACGTAAAACTAAATACGCATCATTTTCAGGTAAGGTAAATGAAACATAAAATGCATACATAAATCAGTACAAATGGACATAGCCAGATTAGGTTATATGGCCTCACGCGTATTATGTATAGAGCGTTTTCAATAAGTATGCTATTATGAAATAAATATTTGCGTTACAAAAGTTGCGCGCAAGCGTTCATTGGTTTTTTACACGTTTTATAAATCTGCAAAGCTCACATGAAAGTTTTCTTAAAAATTTTTCACTTACTGTTTTTAGGAGAGGGCCGAGTTTCTGAGTTTGAAAAAATCGAAACATTTTTTTTGCATTTTTGGTGCTTATAGGTGTAACAATGGAGGGTAAAAAAATCGGGGTCCGTATTCTCTAAGTGATTAAACTAAGTTTAATTAAAGTCTAAACGTATCCGCGTTAGTAATGGTTAAAAGTTGCGTTTAGACATTAATTAAACATAGTTTAATAGTTTACAGAATACGGGCCCGGTGCAGTTTGTTGCATTAATGCCTGGATATTTTTGGATTTTTTCTCTTTTTTAGTCCATACTTATGAACAGGTTGAACAAGGACAACAGATTGAAAAGAATACCAGGCATTAATGCAACACACTGTACACCACTTATCAGATGGACTAATCACTTACTTTAAAACCCGAAGTACACGGGGAAAAATAAACTAGTAAATCGGAAAGATTCAATGCTGAATCAGCATTGCCTGCCAATACTGAAGTACAAAAAAGAGACAGTAAACATATGTACGTGTAAGATA
>JABFPD010000710.1:0-10361 GCA_022817545.1 Cremastobaeus sp. ZL-2020 | reverse complement strand
ACATTACAAAATTATTAAATTTGGTCCAATATATTAAAAAATAAATAATATTTGTCTGTCAGAAAAGTTAAAGATTATTGTTCTGATACTTAAGCAATGAGTTATAACTTATTTTGAAAATAAAAACGTGATTTTATCACTAAAAATGCAAAGAAATCATATTTCATATGCAAATAGTAATAATTAACTTACATTCACTCAGCAATTGAGAACGTTTTAAATGTTTACAAATTGATGTTTGAGGAGCTTTTTTGTCTTAGTTCAACTGTCAATTGAGGTGTCCACATTGGTGACATACGAGTATTTTATTATTTATTGAAGGACGCGATATAAATTATTATCAATAAGTATTAAACAATAAGCTCGGAGTTTCGTACATTATTCTGTATATTTACATGTCATGTATATATTATACATATAATATTTGCGAATATTTTAATGCCTAAAATTAGATCATTGGATAGGCAAATTAGTATTTTTCATTATTTTTTTTATCACTCTTGATTTGTTGGTGAATTTTTGCACTGGTGCATAATTTTATATGATTTATGTAAAGATCTATTCCTTTTTTTTATTACAATTACTATTATGTTTTATATTTAAAGTGTCCAAATGGGCTCCTTTCCCCTACTTGAACAGAACCCTATTAAAATATCTTCCATTAGATCTTATATGAGATTTGTTTCTTACATGAGATCTTACATAAAAGAAAATTCTTGTATAAGATTTTATGTAGGGAACAAATCTGATATAAGATCTCATGTGGGATGTTTCACGCGAATTCCGAACATAAGAAATGGTTGATAGAGAAACTTGTACAATACAATTGTCCATGCTTCAATTTGTCTGATTCTCTTGAGAAATTGACAAGACCTAAACAATCTATCTTTCACAGCTGGAAGCCAGCAAAATCAGCAAGTGAGCAACGTACCAAGCTTGCAGACAACGACAGTAACTGCAACATCTGTATTACCAGGAGGACATCCGGGGCCTCTCCTGTCCTGAGCCCCGCCACCTGGGAACTTCCAAGTTCCCCATCCGAACAACATAGTTCATCCCCACACTTCCCATTCAGCACAGCACCACCACCACCTGTCGGCCGTCAATGTGGCGCACCAGTCAACCATCGCGCCTCTTGCGTCGTCCACGCACTACCAGACACACGAACTCA
The DNA here is from genome assembly GCA_022817545.1 of Cremastobaeus sp. ZL-2020. Taxonomy (NCBI): domain Eukaryota; kingdom Metazoa; phylum Arthropoda; class Insecta; order Hymenoptera; family Scelionidae; genus Cremastobaeus; species Cremastobaeus sp. ZL-2020. The sequence goes on along the minus strand of JABFPD010000710.1, from coordinate 9,190 downwards.
ACTTCCTGAGCCACGTTAAAGACTTCTGAGAGCAAGAAAAAGCCTCGCTCAAGAGGTAACGCGACGTCGTTGACGCGACCGCGCTCATGCAATAATGTACATTATTTTGCAGTGTGCTTTGTTGAGTAAACAACACATAGAGTAGGCTCAAGTCCAGTCGGAAAATTACGTTTAGTGCTTCGTTTTCGTATTGATATTATAGAACAAACTGCACAGCCAGGAATCTGCAGATTTCCCACCGTGCGCGAACAAGTAAATATTTTTATAACGGGTCTGATCTATACAAAATGATTTGTATGTGTAATTTAGATCCTTCTGTTCATTTCGTTGCTTGGTACTATTTGAAATGCAAATCCTATCAAGCATTTTGTGATATTAATTTTATCATTTGAATGATCAAGTAATAGAGATTCTTGGGCTTTTTAAGGATGGGCCAATGTGACCAACCGGTTTATATGCTTGCAAAAGCTAGCAGAGTGAAAAGCAAACTACTAGACTTTACATTTTTTCAAGGAGCGAGTAGTCGCACTGAATGATACTCAGAAATCAATTTTGTTGCAAACTTTTTGATATGCAACTATGTTTGATTTTTATTGTGATTTATGTATTAAAGTATGCAATTGCTTGGAAAGGTTACAGAATCAGTATTAGAAACAATTTTGGAAATATTATTATGTATTATTTTTTTAATGAAGAAAGTTTTGGAATAATGACATGCTATTTTTGTATTGTACTTTCATTTTTATTGCAAGTGATTAATTCTTGTTTTGTTGAGGACCGAGAGAAAGTTTGTTATATTTATTGTTTTATTAATATTATTAATTTTGCAATGCTTTTATAATTCAACATAAAATCCTATTTTTAATGAGTATTATATTTTAATATTCTTTTGTGGAAATTTTGTTACATTGAACAATGCTTTTATTTGCTTGAAACTAAGTAATTTTATAACATTAGACTAATATTTCTGTTGCGAACATGCAAATTTGTTAAAGGAGTAAATGTTCTCAAAATGAGACCGCATTGAAATATGTTCAATTAATAATTACTTCTCAAAATTTGTAATAAAAATTGAAGAATTGAAAAAACATTTGTGAGGAAGTTTTTCTAGCAAATAAGCATCTCCAATCTCCAGGGTTTATATTTTATCACAAATGTTGTCATATTTAGTTGAGAATTAATAGGAGACATTTTTAAAGGCCTTAATAATTCAAGAAGTCAGAATTATACAAGACTGAGGAGAATATTTCCATATAAATCAAAGTTGGCTCAGTGAAATGCAAAATGTTTTTTCAATACGTTCAACTGTTTGAAATGAATTAACACTATTGAAACTCGTAATAATTTCAGTATTTTATTCAATTTGTGATATTGTTTGAGGATTATTTGGGATATTTTGTATAATTTTCTGTGTTTGGTTCTTGTCGAGCTATAATCATAGTGATACAGTTTAGGCATTATTAAGTTTTTTACTGCGTACTTTTATCTAATTTTAATGTTCCTAAACCTTTTGTTACGACAGTTAGGTTTTCCACTGAGAGTACGAAGGCAATTTCGAACTCAAGCACTGAAAAGTTGAGTTCGGTTGAATATGGAGTACTTAATTTAAGGAATTCGTCGTTTCTGAATATTTGAACTTCGAATGTTATTTTAACGGAGCTTTTTTGTTATTCAGTTATTCCTACTAGAAGTGAGTAATCAGTCATAAAGTGCAACGCAGATAAAAATGTTGTATTTTCTAAAAAATACTTAAAATGAATCGTCGATGTGAACGTTAAATTTGTGCAATAGTTGCAAAGTTTCTTGTAGCAATATGATTTCGTTTGAGGCTGTGTGAAACAATAACAATTTAACATTCTGTAGTTGTTAACAGGAACGAATTTTGCGTTGCATTTTAAGATAGTTTATCGATCGTGATCCTTTTGAACACCTTGAAAAGACGCGTCTTGAAATTACCATTAGTGTTTAAGTATTTTATAGCACCCACTTTTTTGAGTGGTTTCCTCAATTTGCAAAGCTTCCTATACGTGCCATTATTATTTGTTTATTCCGTTGCGATTTGTCTTGCCATTTATAATTGACTTATATTTTTTTATTTGCGTATATTTTAGACTACAGTTATTTTATATATAAATATATACATTTATACATAAGTATACCGTACGCATAGGTTTGATTGTTGTGAATTAAGAGAAATCTTGAGTATTTTAGGGTAAATGGTATGATAAAGTAACTAGTAACGTGACAACATTGTGTTTGTTTGCTGTAAAAACAACAAATCTAATGAACATAGAGTATAAATGCCGTTGCAACGGACAAATTGCAAAACCATCCTCACAATTTATCCAAAGGATTGACATATAAATGGGATCAAACAATGTTCACAATCAAAATGTCATGACCGATTGCAAAAATGTGTTGTCCAAGTCAAGAAAATCGTCATCAAAATAAACATTGTAAAGTTGCACAAATGTAAATCAAACGGTTGAAGTTTGTATACATATTTTCCGATTTTTTTCGTACAAAATTGCTTTTACAGCAAAAGTGTAGCGTTTATCGAGTTGATTCAGGTCTTGCTGGACCTTGGACCCATGTACCAATATTGTATGAATTTGAGGACATATATGATATATATAAATATATAAGAAAAGTATAAAGAAATCGTATTGGAAATATTCCACCGCCACATACTTATAATCATCAAATGAAGAAAGAGTACACTTTAGATTATACATTAGCCAGTAAGTTTGTATACAAGAAAAATATAGAAAACTATAATAAATGAAATGAGTCACAAGAGTATGAGATGAGAAGTGAAAACAGTTTCTTTTCCGTGTTCTGTACGCTGCGTTGTGTTTCTTTGATTGCGTCAAACAGTGTCGGGTTTCATTTGAACAGCAATGCGAAACATTTGTTTTCTTAGCAGATAAAATATTTTTATATGAATAACGAACATTGAATGTTTGGTAATCAACAATAAAAATAAATCGTAGAATGTAAGGGGTTTGAGCGAAAATTCGTAACATCGTACAAGATTCTTATTTTTTGCGAAAAATAATGACTTAATTTGCAATCAAAAACTGTCACGGCTAAGATGTTTGCAAATGTATTCAATCAAATCTGAAAATTATGCACCACCTAAGTGGTCGATAAAACTTAACATTTTTCGCAATCTTGTATTGAATTTCGATTTCCAACTTTTGTACGGATGCTCATCAAGACGCGTGTTACTTGTTTAGTGAAAAAACATTTGCAATTACACTTTGAAGAGTGTGCATTGTTTTAACAATTAATACTATCTAGATTTTCAAACGATCCAAGTGTTCGAATCGTCATAAATGATGTCTGCAACACTAGAAAACTAATTGAAAACAATAAATATGTCATGAGGTTTTGTAAAGAAACATAACGTGAGAAAAGAGTGAACAAGAAAATTGCGAACATTACAAATTCCTCGTCATAGTACAAAGCACTTGAAATCCTTCAATAGCCTAGCGTTGAAAATATAATTAAACATAATTTTAAAAAGGAAGAAAGAACCATAGTGTGCTTGTTTGAAAGTTCATATGTTTGCATAAGTTTGTACACAAATCTAAGCAATTCTCCAGGAATTTATACAGTTTTAAGATTGTCTATTATGTCTTCAATTTTCTCCATTGTAAATTGTCAACTAAAAAGAAGTTGCGGTATTTTTAAATAGATCGATTATCAAAAAATTGCGCACAAAATCGACTCAGATTGATTAAAATATGTCTGGATTGTACTTTACTTTTCGACTGCACAAACTGAAACGATAATTGTATAATTAAGCTGCGAGAGAGCATGTGAAAAAGAATGTAAGAAGAAATAAATATTAAATTGTGTATAACTAAAGCAATCTCCCCTGATGATCTCAGCGTTTTATTTTTATAGAGAAAAGCAAAGTAACATAATTTTTCGTAATAAATAACGGCAGAGGAAAATGACGTGAAAAGTGGTATTGTACAGGGAGATTCGGATAATATTTGGGTGAGATTATTGAAAAAGTGAAACGCGAGAGGAAATAAACTTTTTAGACTGCGTAGAATAAAAGTTAAGTTTTACGGAGGTTTTTCAACAAATTTCCCAGTACTGCGCTTTATGTAATAACCTAATATAATATATCTATATATAAAAAAGACAAAACGGAGCATTTTTCTGTCTTTTTTCCCTTCCCATCAAAATTAAACATTTTTTGTTGAAAAAATGATTGAAACAAAACAAAGATCGAATTAATGTCTACACTTTTACATTTTCTAGTATTTATTTTTCACTCGTTAATAAATAGAAAAACAATGTTCGCATTTACAATACATATTTTATCATCACAAAAGTGTTTTCTCTATATAGTTAATATCAAATCAGGTCTAAAAATCTAGGATGTACCATTGAAGATTTCAATGACTGGACAATATTGTACAAAGTAACAGTTCATAATCGCTTCAACTATCGAATATCTACATGTTAACTTGAATCGTAAATTATCTATATTTACTTGGCTTCTCCTTACAATCTACAAACGTGTGTAAATGTTTATGAAACAAATTATAAAACAGATTATATAATATTTCAATACAATAAGCAGCATAAAAAATAAATAATATGTAAATCGATCTCGCGTTAGATTTAAATAAAAAATAATCTTTCAATATCACTTTACATATATCGCATTGATTTTACTTTTTTGATATTGTAGATATATTTGATCGTGTATATTTATTTATATTATTATATAAGAAATCAATGGTTCAGATCACACTTGCAGTTGAACCGTTTAAACAGCTTTAAACGATTTTAGTAAGTAGAAATTGTGCAGGCTATGGGCATACATTTCATATCGATTCGCAGTTCATGCTAGTGGTTTCGTCGGAAACACCTTTCGTAGTAAAATGGCAAAAATTGAATAGCGAGAGGGACAGTTTATCACATTTGAATTTAAATGATTTGTCTTATTGAAAATATGATCTATAAGTTACTCTTAACTTCAAGCCGAAAGAAATGCCATAGTTTACTACAGAGAGTTCCACGTCTATCCTCTCCCTAATGGTATTCACTACAAAGGCCTTGTAAGACAGCAACTGTTTGCGATCATGCATTAGGTGTAATAGTACGAAAGAAGTTTAGAATTCGACTATAACAAGTATATTGGTTTCGGAGACTCGGTTGCCTTATATATTAATTATTTATAGATAATTCGCTTACTCTGAGATTTCTTACTTCACTAAGTAACAACTGCCTTAAAGTAATTAAATAGAAAATGAGTTGAAAAATATCGAGCAAATGGCAATAGCGATTTTTCTTCGTAGGAACAATAATTACATGTACAATCTCGAATCGCTGATTCGGAGCTTACTTGGAGCTTGAGTTTCTTCTGGAATTTCATTTAAACATAAAATCAACTACCGCGTGCACATAAAATTAATGTCAGTGTTTCAACATCTCAATCGCCCTGCGACAAATATGAGCAAAGATCTAAAGCAAGTTTTAAACAATTGGATATGTACATACAAAAATATCTACTATCTATTGATATTTTAAGTATCGCGTCATATCACTCTATCTCATGGATGCCTTCGTTTCATTACTGTCTCAGTCCACGTATTCAATGTCACTTGACAATATGTTACTCCCAGTGAAAAAAAAAACTAGTCTGGGTTGTCCATGCAAATTGGACCTGTATGGGCCATGTGTTTTATCTTAAAACGCATTTTAAGATAAACAGTTTACGTTTTTGAATTCTTGTATGGTCAATGCATGACCCATACAGGTCCAATTAAAAAATTTTTTTTCCACAGGCCAACATTGTTCAAGTAACATTTTGCTGCAATATTGGACTTGTATATCTATGAAGATTAGTAAATGAATCATAACTCATACTGTAAAGGAAATAACAATGATTCAATAGTTGAAACCAAGAATATCTGATTTTATTAATTAATGTCGAACAGATTAACTTATTTTGTTCAACTCTATATTTGTTGATAAAATCTGACTGTTAAACTTTAATCGATTCTTCAATATAGAATTGAATAGAAAAATATTCAATAAAATAACAGACCAAAAATCTCACTGTTACGTCTAAGAAAGCATCCTGAAAATTTCGAGCAATAAAGATTATGTACGCAGGATTGAAAACGGCGGCGGTCCTGTTTGTCTCATCAGTAACGCGAAGTCGCTGATTCCTTCCTCGGTGATGTTTTGTCCAGCTTGTGTGAGTTGCAGGCTGTTGTTCTTATTTTTGTTGTTGTTGTTGTTGTGACTTTGTAGGTGCTTCTTTAAATGATCCTTTCTATAAAACGCTTTGCCGCACTCCGGGCAAATTTGGTTTTTACTGCCAGTGTGGGTAATCATGTGGCGAGCCAGGTGCTCATTTCGCTTGAATGCTTTACAACAGACGCTACACTGGAAGGGCCTGTCCTTGTTATGGCCTTGTTTATGTCGATCCAAAAGTTCTTTCCTCTTTAAACTATCTTCACAAATGTCGCAAAAATGATATGCACATTTTAGAGAGTTGGAAAACAACAAACCTGCAATTTCGAAATTTTTTATCAGAAATGAACACAATTTGGCCTGAATAAGATAGAATTATAATCAAAATATACCGTTAAGTAGCAGAACTGCATTCCGGACTGAATCAGCCTCCCTACGTATGAAACCCTTGACTCCTGGGTCAGAAAGACAAGCAAATCGTCTTGGATAGATAGAGCGTACATGCCTGACACACCACAGCTCCGCACAGCCTGCAGTGGTGCTTCCTCTGTACGAAAGTGTCATGAGTATAATGAGTAAAAGCAGAACAGTGTTGGTTGGAGGGATTCTTCACGTTATCTGCAAAAAGAATTCCCTTACATTACAAACAGTTTAATATCCAATTAAAAGTAATGCAAAGTGTTTTGCTGCTTCTTTTAAACAGCAAAATTCCTAGCGTTTAAAAATAATTATTATCATAATATTTATTTTACTAAGAAATTGTTTAATCTCAAAACCTCAATCATGTCATGATTTATTTTACAAAAAAATTGTTTAATGTCTCAAAGACTCAATCAACAAGTTGTATAAAAAAATAAAATAAAAATTTATATTGTCTATCGCCTGTTCTCCTTCCGACTCGCCACACTTTCAGATTTTTAATCAATTTAATAGTGACACATTTTCTCGTACACCTCGTGGACTATCGGCTTCTCGAAGTGCAGAGTTTTCAGTCTCTCCCAAGCATCCAACAAGTTTTTGCAGTGCTGAAACAGCTATTGAAGTGCTGTTCCAAATTGTTGCCATTGCTGATAATGAAAATGACACTGTTGACACTGCAGCTGGACGGTGATCTGACAACTTGGTGATGCCTATTCAGGCCTGAATCAGCCTCCCTAGGTATGAAACTGTGGACTCCTGGGTCGGGGAGACAAGCGAGTCGTCTTGGAACCGCACCGTCCTCGTCATTTTTACTTCAAAATTACTACTATGACAAGGGTCACACTTGCTTCCATGAGAGACAGATAGAGCATGCACGCCTGGCACATCACAGCTCCACACAGCTTTCAGTGGTGCTTCCCTCGTATAAAACTGTCATTAGCATGAGACAGAAAAAAAACAGAACTGCATTTGTTGAATGCATTTTTCATTTTATCTGCAAAACAAATATAGTTTGATACAATGCAAATTGTATGAACATCAAGAGTGGCAGCTACTTTTCTGTATATTTTATCGTCGGGTCGCTGTCGCGACCCTTGATTCTGTATATTTTTATTAAATAAAAGAATTAATAACTGGAGAGCGTTGAACTAGTTTTTCTCAAAGATAATTTTTCCTTTCATCCAAGATGTGACTTTTGTAGTTTCACTGTGCCTTATTTATTAAAAACTTTGCAATGCACGCTTTAATAAAGTGAAGAATGAAATGTTGCTAAATGTAAGTGAAAAACTAGATTAAAAATACTATAAATAAAATTACCTGGTTTTGTAACAGATTTTCATGTTGGAGTAAATGACTTTGTTGTATGCCGACGCTAAGCATTTGGTTCTTCGAGAAAATTTGGTGTTTGGTATAAACGCTATAACTATTGAAACCTTTGCATATGCGTATTTCATATCATAACATATGATTATGTTCATGTCATGGCATATGATATAATCTCTCCACTGCAACAAATAAACACAAATCATCTTATATTGGTTAGAATGTCTAAAAAGGCGCCTAATTTGAATTTCGATATATAATATATAAAAATGTTGTTTAAATCGTTTATTATTACAGAAATATAGTAACAACATATTAGCAATTACCTTATCATGAGTAATATTATAAACACATGATTAAATTGAAAATTGATAAAAATTTACATAAACAAAATACATATGTTTTGCAAAAAATATAAATAATATTGTTTGAAAACATTTCAATCAATTAATGCCATTAAATGAAATCTTTATGTAATTATCATTTAAATTAAATATCATAAAAAGATAAAGTACAGATAAATTAGACAACATAACCCCCGATAGTTGTCAGATGTTATTAAATTAAATGTACAAATAATCATCTTATTTTTTTTTATTACTTACTGTATCCTAACCTACATCATCATCTATGATCATCACTGAGTAGATGGATGGACACTTTTTTTAATAATGTTAGAATCACGGGAAAACTTTTATCAGCATATACAGATTCCCTTCCATTCTGACATCTCAACCACACTGGTGAGACTTTTTTGAACTTATATACTTGTCAGATCGGAGGGAAAATGCTTGTTTAGATATGCTGAAATCCCTCGTTTATGGGCACCATTAAAACTTGATAAAGGCTGCAGAGGTCGCCACATCTGCTAAGTTGCACGTTCATATACTTTCTCCTTGTGTGTATACATCACCGAATGAGCACAAGAGAGAAAGAGACGTTTCGGCGACTAGATTACGGAATAATAGTGTCGCGCAGCGCGCCCGACGCAGGCCACCATTTGGGCGGCAAATTCAAACGAATTGAATTGAAGAACCTTTTAAAACCTTCAGTATACAACCTTGGCTCGTCGGGTCGCTGTCGCGACCCTTGATAGGACCTCGGTTCTATTTTGTTGGTTTTCGGAATACCGAGGTAATGATTAATAGGGACAGATGGGGGCATTCGTATTGCGACGTTAGAGGTGAAATTCTTGGATCGTCGCAAGACGGACAGAAGC
>JABFPD010000709.1:0-10365 GCA_022817545.1 Cremastobaeus sp. ZL-2020 | reverse complement strand
AAATCATAGAATTTACAGGTATAGGCATAGCAACAACTACCGACAAATTCCTGTAGTGATAACAGGAATCAAACTTGTGCAGTAACTTAGATTTATTCTTGTACGGATAGCAGTTTTTTTCTTTCTGTGTACTATCTGGATAGTTGTATCAATATAATCGTAAATTCATTCCGACTAAATTGATCTTCGATTGATTCAAAACAATTTTATTTCTTCTGGCAAACGATACTAGAAAACCTGGGAAACACGATCAGGCATCATTTTACTAGGAAAAATTAATTACAGAAATTTCTCTTAGTGTAAATTACAAAAAAAGAGACGCGATTGAAAAAAGAAATTTGTTGAAAATTAAGTACAAGGATTGGTTGTCAATATTAACATCAACAAATGTCACATTTAAGGGGACTGTCAAACCAAAAAGAATGAAAAATTACAAAATCTTGAAACAAATTTTTTACTTATTTCAATAGTTTAAAATGTCCTCTTGAATGTGGCACAACTCAATTTTTGAAAATCGATTAAAAAATTACTTAATTTTGACATTTAAATATTATGTAAAAACATTATAAAACTTTAAACTTAATTATCTCAGTGCATAAAAAGTTCCTGGGCTCCTAATTATCATTCAACTTGTTTCAGCACTTATTCCAAAACGTATATTCTACAGTTCTATTAGACAGTTTTTGATATTTGTTTTTTAAAACAATTTTATGAACAAAAGACTGCAAAAGGGACACGATTTTACACTATTTTTTGACCAATTTTGAGAAAAATGTGAATAACTTTGTTTTTTTGAGTGACATCAAAATGTTTAGAATTATTATCCTAAATAGCCTTAAGGTTTAAGAAAAAGGATTACCCAAACCGGATGAAAATTTACATCCTAGAAGAATTTTAAAAATGGTTTAGTTGTAAAATCATAAATAAATAAACAATTTATCAGTTTTTCACAAATACATGGAGAAAAGTATAAACGGGTGACGCGTTTATTCCAAAAGGTTGTGGCGTGTGGTAGAATTTTTTGGTTAAAAATTTGACAACAAATGGTTGAACCGTGCTGCCAAACGATCAGTCCTTTTACACTACACGGCTCAGACGTGTGGTCGCACGGTTGACCCGTCTGCTATAAAATTTTTTAACCAAAAATTCCACCACACGTCTCAGCCTTTTGGAATAAACGCGTCATCCGTTTATACTTTCCTCCGTGTATGCCCATAGTTTCATATTCCGGTGTTGAAACTACTTTATTTTGAAAAAATTGGAAATTGGTTGAAAATTTCCAAATTTAGCATTTTTACTTGAGATCAAGATAGTAAAAGTAAACTTAACTATTCAGATAGTAAACTGTCCTACTATCTACATTGAGAAAAAAGAATCGAAGAATTTACTATGAAAAATAGTACAATTGAGATATACTTTCCTATTAGGAAAGTCTTATAGTTTATATCGAGAAAATTATGAGTAAATTCAAAAAAATACTGAAACAAATTACTATCAAGTGTAGTAATCTTCTCAATATAAAATATCAAATTTTACTCATAAAAAAATCCCAACACTATTTTTCATAGTATATTCCTCGATTCTTTTTTCTGAGTGTAAAATAGTTTAAAAGCAACTATCTCGATAGTTGTTTTAACTATCCATTTTTTCTGAGTGTAAATTAAAAGAGAAAGGAAAAAACCCTTTCCTACAATAATCACGAAGACTTCAAGAAGTGCACTCCGTCGCAACCAATTTCAAGCACAATCATGTACTCCCGTTATGTTCACTTTGAATTATACATCAGACTTTAACATAATGTATATGATTTCTCTATATATAATTTGCGTTCCGTTTACTTTGTCTATTCCAACAGAAGCTCCATTCGTAATTTAAGCGAGGTGTATTAAATTCCTGTCGGGAATTATAGCGAAGCCGTCTGAATCTGATGGTTCTTTTTCGTTTTTGAGGACTTCGCCACGAAAGAGGATAATCTTACACAAAGCCAAAATGAAAGTTCTGCAATTGGATGACGCGGTGGAAGTCCACTCGTGCGTCGCGGATCAGCGTAATTTGCAATCGAGAATACCGTCCGGAGCGCCCGTCGTCTCCATCCGCCGGCGATACGTTTGTTTATTATTTCAAAGTACTCGGCTGCTGGGATCGGCTCCAACTATCGAGTGCACGCCCATATTTCTTACTTGTGAAATACTTATAATTTCAACACCCTGATAAGAATACCTAACGAGGAACAAATCTGCGCAAACAAAAGGAGCGACCGGATCCGTCGGCTGCATAAAAGATGAGCTTTGACGAGGCACAGTGAAAATGTATCGGGTAACCGGCGCCGCGCAATAAGAACAAGCGCGGTGTTGAGTTTGGTCTGTAACGGCACGCTTATTGAAGGCTCGGATATTTACAGCGGCTTGTTATTGTGAGCCGCGTGATTTGCCTTTTTAACGCGCTGCGAAATGGACGCATGTCCGTTAATGCGTTATTTCAAGCAATCGACTTCGCGTAATGTAAATTAAACCGCTCCGACAATTCAGAAGCTGCTGAAAGCAGGTCGATTCGAACGTATCCCAGTGCTTTCAAAGCGAATAGCGGATTTTTTCTCAGTTGCGTTGAAATGAGGAAACGCGCTGAAATTACTGTAATCTTAATACGATTACAAATAACATGGAAAAATTATGAAAGCGTTATCGTGCGCTCCTGGTCTTCGATGCAAGTTTTTGCTGCCGAGATAAAAACGTTAACGCAATTTTGATATCAAAATACGCGATCCACGCAATTTGTCGGATGGGTAAAAATATCGGAGCTATTCCGCCTCTCCTTTGAGCGAGCGTAAATCAAGCAAGTTATGCAGCGGGTTCTTGTTCGATTATGTTGTTTGCGCGAAAATCTTGACATTCAGCGTCAACGTCGAACCCCGAAATCGCGTCGTATAGTCACTTTTGAAACATTTCTTCTTGTTCTGTAGTAGCTTTTGAAACGACGAAAAACGTTTCAGCTTGTAAAGGAAATGGTGTTTTCTTTGAATATGTCAATGCTTTGATAGAAAAACTTACCTGTAAATGATAACATGAACGAGAATATGGTCAATTTGAAGTGTCGAATGTGTTTATTTCAAAAAGTTATTAACAATTTGCAATTGACGATCGTTATTAGACGTCATAAAAGCGATCTTCGATTGGCAGCATTCAAATAGAAGCATTATTGTACACAACGAACAAAATTTACAAGAAAAAATGTTAATCCCCTCGATGAAAAAGGGAGAACTTCTTAATCCGTTTATTTACTTTGCTATGACACAGAAAAAAATTGTTGTGAATTTTACAATACTTTATAACACCTGCGAAAATAATAGCTTTATAACACTTCTAATTTTTCAAAATTTACAATACGTTATAGTGAAAATTAATTTAATTAGTGGAATTATGGATATATAGAGTGGTAAAATTTACAACATATACAGACATTTTTACAATAAATTATTGTCAATTTTCTCAGACTAAAAGTATATGCCGGGAGTACTATAAAATATTGTAAATATTACAATTTTTTCTGAATGCACTTGTTACATTTACTTTGAGCGGAAAAAACTAAAAATGTTTCAAAAAATGGTACATCCTCATTTAGCATTTTGGAATAATTAAACAGATGAAACAGCTAATGTTTCAATTTAATGTTGAGTTTTGAATGTTTCTAAATTAATGATTAAAAATTTTAAACATTTATTTTGATAATCTTTTTTATCTTTTCAATTTTTAAACGTCCAGTTTCATTGTGAAATATCGATGTTTTATTAACCCTAGCACGTATCATTTGTACCCCACGTTGACTTTGAAGCACTGTATCGTGCCAGTGGTTACAACTGTGAGCTCTAGAATGACCCTAGTAAAAAGGATCATATATTGTCCATACGTAAATAATATATTGACAATATATTATTTTCGAAATCATATATTGGCCATATATTGATAATATATTGACAATATATGGACAATGCATTTACCATACATTCTCAATATATTGTTATAATAATAATATATTGGCCATATACGGCTAACAAAATTTTTGTGGTGCAATATATTGTCAATATATTAATTATATATGGACAATATATTGTCAATGTATTGCCAATATATGATCTTTTTTACTAGGGGAGTTGATAAATCACAGTAACTATGCAAGAGTAGAGCAATATCATTGGTAGTGTCATCACTTCAGAGCAGGACGCCTAGACAGTCAGTTTGGGGTACATTTGATACCCACTTATGCTAAATCATAATAGTTATATAAAGATTTGTAAATTTTTGATATAGACAAAATTGGGAATTTTTCCATGACGAACACAAAAACTCAGCTCATTTGTGTGAACATTTAAAAAGTTATGGTAATTTTTCGAAATTTATGGAAATTCTTATCGAAATCAGCTAAAACCTGTATTAGACTTTAAATTAGTTTAGAAATTTGGGGTACGAATGACTCAGTTTTATGTTAAAAGTAAACAAAATATAGTTAATATAATAATAAATGAAACATGTTAATGTTCTTATCGAAGTATTATACGAAACACTAGTTTTTGCAGTGCTTACAATCTAATAACTAATATAATAGTGTCGCGGGAGATTTTTCTGTGTAAAAAAGCACAAGCTCGATGCTCTCGACATGTACGTCTTCCCAGTCTGGCTGAAAATCGCATATGGTTAGCAAAGCTAGCACCGTGCTGTCAGGATTACGCTGGAACAATATGAGCTATGGATGTAAAATGATCGCGATGACGGCTCAGCGCGGGTGGAATGTGTAAATTTGATGGGGTGAAAATGTTAATACTGGCGAAAGGTCGAATAAAACGACGGCGCATTTTATTGCCTCGCTTCTTAGTTAAGTCAAGTGTTGCATTTGGTTACTCGCCACTTTCGTGGCTTGAGGAAGCAGAAACCGAGGGAGCGTGGAACTGATCTCACGAGAAGTAAATGCATTTAAGGGCGGACGAATCCGGCAGGATCGAATGCGGAGCTTTGCGTAGAGAACTGCATGACCGAGCTTTATGAATCTCTAATCCCGCGTACACAGTTTACAGAGTGGTTGCCTGTAATTTCTCGTTCAGTTCTATGAGAGGCGGTTGTTGCAGTTAAAGTATTGTCCCAGCGCGCATAGAGTCGACAAGGCGCCCCGAGACATCAACTTCACTTGCAGCATTAATGTCTAGTTGCGTCTCGTTCGTCAGAGCCAAGTCTGATTGGTGCCAGAAACCGGGATTACGAATACTCTTATACACTCATTTCGCCGTCTCTTTCTTCGAGCGCTGCTCGAATAACGTTACTTTTTACTCCGTTCGCCGGCTCCAAGTACGTATCGTGACGGATAACCTTCGTCGTAAAGTTTTACGACTTCGAATCTCCCGCCACAATTCAACTCGTAATCTGTAAAATATTCAAATCAATTTCAGTGAACCGATAAGCGCGTTACGCTGCTTCCACAGCGCCGTCTGTCTTATTAATGAAACGCGATGATTGAATGTAACGCTGAACATACGCCGCTAAATGACAATGCCCTGATCGATGGTAGATTATTTAATATCGCCATTTAAATGTGACATTAGTTGTAATGCAGCGTGGATTATTAACGAGATTATTCTGCCGCATCCGCGGGCTTCATTCATTGGCTAAAATTGTCTGATTCAATGCAAACCAGTGACCCTATATCCATTATTAGAAAGGTTATTGTGTTATCTTGGTTAACCGAAGTGATCGAATTAATGAATACGCGCTCCTCAATGGGATTACTTTGAACGCAACTTTTTTGCTAATTAAACGCTGGAACCACAATAAAAGTGACGGAAACGTTATTAACGACAAAGCGTGATTCTAACCCAAAGATTTCTCCGAGTAATGAAAAGATGCTGAGATATATGAATTTAATTAAAAAGTTATACGTCGCGTGACTTTACTCGAACCAAACTAACTTTTATTAATTTATCTAATTATGGTGTAACAATATTATTCCATAGAAGGAACAATATCGACACTAACAACTAATTAACAGGCCAGCACAAAGTTTTAACCGTGCTCAACTCAATATTTCACATAAATTGGTCTACTGCACCATCATAATTGTGACAAGCTTACAATTATAAGATTTATATAAGATTAATAAGTTTCTCATTCAGTATACTACGTTTTATTTTCACGTGACTTTTAGCGCGCAAGACACAAGGCCAATGAGCTGTAAAGTATAATAACGTTTCGTGTGTATTAATCTCTTTTTCAGCTTCCTGCGAAAGCTTTATACGTGCTGTTGAGGGTGCGTGCAAATTTGTTTAATAGTAACAAGGTATCGCAAGGCAAAATTATATGGCAATCGATCGCTTTTGTAATTATAGCTAGTGGGATTTTAGTGCCGGCACTATTCTAAGGTTCAGCCATAATTCAGTACTTGCACGTCATTTTATTAATGCCAGTCAATCAAAGCCTATTTATACTTGCATATTTCATCGCTATATGAAATAAGTTTTCAATTAGCAACCATCGATGGACCATCTGATGAATAAATATTGCTGCTTATTGAATAAACCTCGCCCGTTACTCATAATACACGTAATTGACTTTTCATTCATGTTCCAAAATGTAAAACCAACTTTCCGCATATAATCTGCACTGAATAGACCGCAAAATTCGCCTCCTCGGCCTTGCGCGATTTCGGGAAAAATAGTCCGTTACAGTAATCGCTATTCAGAAAATGTATAATACCCTGAGACAAATTCAATACTGTCTTGTTATGCGATTTTCAGTATCTTGACTCTATGTAATTAATAATGTCGTGTAGCAGTTGCCTTTGTTCTTCTCGCTCTCCCGTATCTTCGTATTAACTGATACGACGGACGCGGAAATTCGATTTTGGAGCACTCAATTTCAACATCGAGTCAATACGTACATTAATCACAGGCGTTGGAATTATTTGGAGCGTGAAATATTTTTTATGACGTCTTTCGAGCGGCATTATGATAAGTCCCCGTATAATAAGAAACGCCTCTTCAGACAATGATTTATTTCGAATTCGTGATTTGATTGGGCTTTCACCTAATCCTGCAATTAGCTGTTTCTCGCCACATTCAGCTAGTCGCTTTTTCTGAAACCACAGAATACTGAAGAGCAACATTTCTCTTTTTTGCGTGTTTTCTCGGTAATTGTTATAATAAACTGTAATATCCACTCTGTTTATTTCTATTGAACCGCTATTATATTCCATTTGTAAAAATTGATGAAGTACGAACACACATATGTGACATTAATACGACATTGAGATGTTTTCTAATTACATGTGACCATGAGAGAGAGTAATACTTGCAAGGCAATCAGTCGTAGTAATCCGTGATAGAATAGTCACACATGTGGTCCAGTAAATTATTTTTCTGTATATGCCATTAAATAGAAAATTAGTTTTATTGTTCGATGAACAAACAAATTGTAATTCCAGCATAATAGCAAAGTGGACAATTAATATTTTGCCCAAGGCTTAATGTTATTGAAACTTCTATTATGCCCGCATGAACTGTATCATTTTAAAACCAAGCATAACCTTTTTGTAAAAATGCAATTTTCGAATGAACACCTTGAAACGTAATTGCAATACCAAATAATTGTTATTATTAGAAATTATTGATCTCATCACGGCAATTGATTTCACAACTTTTCCTTTGCAGATTCAATAACAGCAATTAGATGGAAATAACTACAACGTAGTTTGAATAGAATAATTATTTACTTGATTGCCGAATTCGATTTTACAAGTTATACACACTTTTAACTTTTTGACAGAATCCTTTAATAGCCAAGACATAAAATAGTTAAAAAAATTGCATTTTTTGAATTTTATTCATAGAATACTGGACATAAATAGCTGTTTTCAACAATAACTTTTTTCGTTTTTTGCACATTTTTGCAATTTTGTGGTTTTCAAGCTTAAATTACACTATAAAAAATTCTTTAACCTTAACCCATTCGACCACGATCGTCTTCAAACGTCTTCAAAAAGGAGACAGAGTAAATCGTAAAGAAATAAATTAAACAAGGACAAATTTTTGAAGGTGGCTGAATGAGTATATTTCTAGTTCTAGTATATATATTCGAATCGAAAAATGAAGTTATACTTTAAAATATTATAGTTGCACTTTAAACTTAAATGTCTAATGGAAAAAAAGATTCTAACATCTATTATTTGCTGCTTATATGAAAGAATGCCACTCAAATAATTCGACATTATTTGTTCAGTTAGATTATAAAATAAAAACAATGATTCTTATTCTTGTTTTATTTATTTTTGAATAAAGAATGTATTAACATTTGTAATTCTTTTTTATAGATTTAACCTTTTCAGTCACAACCTTTTCTGGAGTGGTTTATTACTCTAATTTTGATTTATTTTATTGTTAATGTTATTTTAAATAAAATTTGACCAAAAGCAAACAAATTTTTTTCCTTTTTTTTCATGGTTTTTTAAATAATTACTATATATCTATAATCAATTTTATTAATGTCTATTTATAATCAATTTTATATTTTTTTAATCTATAAAACATAGAAAATATATAGAGCCATTTGGTTTCATCTAAATTCATTAACTGGCATAATTTTTGTAAATATTTGTAAAACTAAGATGCATTCATTAAACTGAGAAAAATGGATTGTTAAAATGAATATTTAAAGTTGTTATTATGAACACCTGAAGTTTGTTTTTAAATGTAACAAACAGACATATATTGTATGTCTTGAGTCATAGGGATTCGAGAAAAATGAGGTTAAAGTGACAGGTGAGTAGTGAATTTTACTATTATGTCATCGGTGCACGCAAAACACGATTTTGCTCCCTCGAAAGAGGGAGTAAAACAACATTTTGATCCCTGGGGAGCAAAACGTTCCCTCGGGAGCAAAGCTTCGCTTTGCTCCCTCTGGTTGGCGTTTTGCTCCCTAGGGATCAAAAAGTCGTTTTACTCCCGCTTTCTCTCGGGAGCTAAAAACCGTGTTTTAGGTGCATCGATGACATAAAACACTGTATTGCCCGCGGGAGCAAAACTTCGTTTTGCTCCCTTGTTGCATAATATACTATTACACACAAAATTTAAAAACTTAAATTGAATAAAATTATAAAACAAAAATATAAATTTTAATACATATTGGTATCCTAGTAAAATGAATCATATATTGTTCATACATAAATAATATATTGATAATATATTGACAATATATGGACAATGCATTGACCATACATTGTCAACATATTGCTACAATAACAATATATTGGCCGTGTATGGCTAACAAAATTTTTGTGGTGCAATATATTGTCAATATATTGATAATATATAGACAATGTATTATCAATATATTATCCCTTTTACTAGGGTATTACTAATCATAAAAAATTGATATCAATGCTTACTATAAGAATATTAAAAACATGTCTTGAATACAAACATTAAAAAAAATAGTAATGCACCTACATTATTACGTCAAGTTGAAATATTATTATCATTTTAGAAAGAAATAAATTTCCTTTTTTCATAAATTATCAAATAATCTCTGATATTTTTTCAACATTTTTTTTTATAAACAATAGTTGAGGCTATATTTGTTTTGATTAGACAGCAGTTCTGGATCTGCTCGGAACAGTGGAACTGACCACTTAAAAATGCTAACTGTCATAAAAGTAGGGATCCAGTTTTTCACTTTCTCATCGGTATTCAAATATTAAAAAGATAACCTTTAAAATGCGTTGTATGCTTGAACTTCCATTTAGCAGTAGACTTTACTGATATTTTTAGTTGATCTTACTAGCATTAAAAGTTAAAATCAGTTTACCTACCGAGGATAGTAGAATTGGCTGAAAACTACTGATACATTTTCGCAGTGTGGCGGCGCGGTTAATTCAAACTGCGCAGCTTCGCGCCGAAAAGGTCACTGGTGTTTATTGATATCACGAGGAGGCAATCAAGGAAATTCTTGCTGGCTCGATATTTTCCTTTTTAGGACTGAATGTATAGAAATTACAGTTTCAATAGAGGGCAAGCCAGTGTTACAAAGGGAGCTGGAAGGTTGCTTTCAAACCTGCTGTTTATCTTGCTAATAATTTGTAAACAATCAACTTGACGAAAATGGAATCATAATTTGGGCGAAGGCAGTGCAGATTGAAATTTCAGCAGAAGTTCGCAACGCTTTTTCCGGCAATATAATGGAAAGGGCATTTCCTCGTTTTGTAACGCGTAAATGATACTTGAACGTTCACACATGATAATTAATAACAGAGTTTTTCATGTCCGAACATGTTTCAAGCGAATGGAGCAAAAACATCGCATCGCGCTGCAGTAAATGCTCTAATTATTAAAAG
>JABFPD010000708.1:0-10365 GCA_022817545.1 Cremastobaeus sp. ZL-2020 | reverse complement strand
AGTTAAAACGGAACTTTATCTTTTTGCAATTTGCCATATACAATAATGAAAAAAGCTTGGGGTAAATTTTAGAAAAAAAAAATAATTTTTATGCATTTTCCACTGTTTTTCTTAAAATCTTAACATTAACAAATTTTTCCTCAGTTTAAAACATTATTTATCTTTGTATTCAAGTATTTTAAATGATCATGAAGTTGGTTAATCAATCAAAACAAAACAATTGAAATAAAAGTGTAGAAAAAACTTCCTTGTAAGTAGCAATGAAAAAGTTTACACTTTTCGAACTGCAATCATTTCTCTACACAATTTAATCGGTTGATGCAATTGAATACATGAACCCAGAAAATTGAAATTATAAAAATTTCATTGATCGAATTATAAAATATACGTGTGCTGAAAGATCGCTGTAACCAATAGTTTTTTTATGTGACGAACGACGCTACAAAATGATCGTTAAAAAATATTTCGACATAATTTTAGCCAACATTAAATTTCCATACTGTTGCTGTTACAGTAAAACACGGAAGATTCATCTTGATACCAATCATTGACTTAAACTAGATTTCCGATAATTCTATCGATTACTGCAAGCTGGAACAATATATCCGTTAATGGAGTGTAAATTAAAATAAATCTTAGCAAGTTTACAGAACGTTAAATGGTTTCTTTTTTCCCTATTTTTTTCTTCATCAATACTGTAAGATTGCTGTCTCTTGTGTTATTTGCGTAGTTAAGAATATTTCAAAAGTTTATCAACATAAAAAGTTATTGAAAGCGGAATAACAATTTTATAAACATATAATTGCATCGTGAGGTAATATTATTGTTAAAATTCTGAGAGACAATTCTAAAATGTATACAAAATAGGACGATAAATTCTTAAATAAATTCAATAAACATAAATCTTTAAGAAAAACTAAGTCATTCCAGTGTTCCATCATTCTAATAGGCAGTTGCTTATCGTTACGTCGACGCCGCATGTTTAAGATGACTTACGAAATGATTTAAAGATCTTTTACGTTTTCTTGTAATTGTCAGAAAATAAATTGAATCAGGATAAATCGTTTATAATCTTAGTTAGTCATTTCGATAATTATACTTTTTTTGTGCGATTTTCTGTTTAATTTTGCTGTTTTGTTATTTTTTAAATCATTTTTTACTAATTTTATTCAGCAATAATTTTAATTAAATTGTATTAGTAGCTTTTATGATTATATTTGCTATAAATGAATGGTGTTTATTGACAGTGCCAAACCATAATAGTAAAAGTTATTATTATAAATGCTATTAATTGCCTGGACAATTTTTGTACATACTTAAACATTGAATTACACAATTACAGTGATTTTTTAAAATCGACTAGATTATATAATAATTGAGACATATATGTAATATAACAAATCTTAAATGTAAACTTTTAAGCGTGAACGTAAAGAATTTCGAAAACTTTTGATGCAAGATTATTAGGCGAAAACGGAAGATTATAATCTTATGAACTGGAAGTTCTTAATTATGAAGAACTTAAATTCTGTACTTTTCGTTGTCAGTTCTTGTAATTAAAATGTTGTATACTTATCATCTTTTGGTATATGAATTAAATACTCTGAATATTTAAATCAATGCACTTTTCGATTTTTGTATATCTGGTTCCAACTTGTATGAAATATATATATTGTAATGCACGTTTCTTCGTACCAAAAGTGCATTCCTATTGATAAGTCTTGCATCTGCAGGAGTTTAAATTTTGTTTTTATGAAAATGTTATTTTCACACCGAAACCTTCGACATAAGCTTTATAAATATCCAATTTAATGAATTCGCTCAAGACATCGGCCACTTCATAATGGCTGTTTGGCGGATAACACCCGCTCGAAGGAAAAGAAGGTTTATGATGTAAAACCTCCGGGCATCAACGGTTCGTATCCACCGAAAAAGACTACCATGAATTTCCAAAGATTATTGGTCTATTAATCTTTTATGATGGCGGTATTTGCTATATGGAGTTTCGGCTCGAGATTATACAAAATTATTCATCATTGCGTAATTTTGAAAAAAAACAAGCAAGTGTCGATAATATTATTTTATCGGAATTCTAAAACAAATTTCAGGCGTTAAACTGGTTAGTTATAAACAAAGATTTAATTATTCGAAACAAAATATTTATTCCAACAGTTTCATAACCTGTTGTGCATTTCAATTCCGGTCAAACTTTTCTGATATCACTAGCACAAATGAAATTCTTTCGTAACTATTAATATTATTGTTGTGCGTAAAAACAACGCAATACTCCATTTCTGTAGAATGATAACGGTTTCGACTTTGATTATGAAAATTCTTGTACCAAGAATTTAAGCCTTCGTATTTCTTGAAACTTGAAAAAAATAACAACATCTTTTATCGGAAACTGTTTCTATTAAAGCATTGTGGGTGATTCATTGAAAGACTACACGAAGTTATGAAGAAAAAAGTAAATCGATTAGTGAAGTGCTTCTTTTAATTCCAAATGAAAATTTTATTTTCCTAATTCTCTGTTGCGAAATCTCGTTCGTAACATATGCAATATTTGTTTAATTTTTACCCTTACCAATTTTCATGATAGAATATTTTTTTACTGTTAACAATATTTTTACATGCATAAAAAGCCAGAGTTTTTCATTGTACAAAAGATAGTCTTTATCGATGGATTAATTCGATTTATTTTATGACACGTTTCAATGTGCAAAACCGCGTAATGAAGACAGACGTGTTTTGCAGTTAATATTTGTTGGTCACGTCACGTGTTTCGAAATCGATCGTACATTCATTTTTCCTTTTTAAACTCCGATTACATGGTGTGAAAAAGTGCAGCCACAGCTTCCAATCAGTGTATCCCGAAGTATTATTAATTTGAGTTAGATAAAAACTTTACGTCGTTGCGGACGCGACAGTTTTTCTGAGAAGAACTTTTTTGCTTTTGTATGTGCAACAAAATGCGTGTGATAATGAATTATACATGACAAACATAAGCGTAATTATAGAATTACCGTAATCTGTGAATGAAAATACATCGCGTGAACAGTAGACAGTAATGAAATAAGCGTAATAAAAGAAGTTATTGGAAACGCCAGCTTTATTGTTTCTCACTGGAAAAGAATGTTTTGCGTTAAATGAGAAGCCTGTGAAAAACCACGCGTGAAATTCATATGAATAATGAAACTGGTCGACGAAACTCGTTACTTTTCTGCGTTGTCAATAAAAGAAGTGTACTTCCCATCAACGAACTTTATGCGCCAATTCGATTACATTGTAACGTTAGGTGCTTGTGCAGCCGTAAAGAAAATATCATCATTTTGCGAGTGCTTGGCTAAGTGTGATAATAAATAGTCGCAAGAACGCCGTTTAATTGAACTGTAAAGCAAGTCGGATTGTCGCATATTTGGACAACTTTTATTTGCCTTTTTATCCGAATCGATACTACCAATATCTAACGAGATGAATCTTTCAAAACATATATACGTTGCTGCAAAAACGTTTGCAAAAGACCATACAATTTTATCGAGTCTTCTTTAATTATTAGGCAAATATGTTACTTAATTTATGAGTAACCATATAATTTTCCAACCGTTCATTTTTCACTCAAGTACAAGTCTAAAACAATAAGTTGCATTATTTGTCGTTACAATTGAAAAGAACAGACCTTTAATGCAAGCTTATAAAGTGACGGTGGAAAAACTCAAGACACACCCGTTTAGTTCTTTCTCATTAAAGATACCACGTTTCATGTATATTTGCATGCATGTTCTTTGTAATTACTAGGCACTGTTTGTTTTTACCTCTCGAGTCAACGGTAACGGATGCTTTTTTTGAAAAACCAATAATATTCACCAATCCATTTGACTCGTGTTTGCGTTCCCTTTACTATTTGATAAGGAATGTGATTGTGACAGAACAAAACTAACGGCGGGGGAATAAACAAACGATCATTTCGCTAGCTACGATAACTGATTAAATGTTTATCGTGGTAAACGCGTATACTATTCGAGTCTTTCTTATTTTTCTTCATAATATAATATAATGAAATTTTTTCCTTTTACGTTTGTAAAATGCAATTAGACAATTAACACGGGGGCATTGTTCCGCATTGTTGCGTGTTTTATTAATTCAATCCGTTACGCGAGAATCCATTATTAAATGAAAATTAATTGCTTACCAAACAGAAATGCTAGACAAAATCAATATGTTTCATCTAAAGAGGCGAGTGCATTCTTTCTACCAGGGTTGAAGGGAAGATAACGTCACAAACACGAATCCTGTAATGACTGTAGAGAGCCAGATTTCTTTGTTCATTTGCGCATAATTAACCTATCAAGTCCAAAATACATTTTACTTTTCACTCGAAACTCATTAGTCAGACCTCGTTAATATTCATGAGAGTTTATGCTCCGCAGACGATTGTTACTAATGCGTATATTGGGACAAATTATTATGATTTAAACTGGACGACCAATTATGAAAAAGGTTCGTGATAGATATTTTTATTACACAGTTGTTTTTTCCAAGCGTCGCTCGGAATTATGTGGCTTACTAATTGGTTTTTCACCTAACTCGCTGAAATTCAATCAATCATTTCTCGGTGAACTGTAAATTCGTCGTGTCGCAGATTGACTCAATCGTCGCGGTAAACATCTCCAGAATTCTTTTAATGTCACAATCTTTTTTCCCTGTTGCTGGAAAGAGATGAAGAAAGAACCGGTAAACGAATTTCTAAGAGAAACAATTTGCAAGCTCGAGGCGATTTATCATGCGATTTTTACAGGTATTATATATTTATATGATTTTGGGTAGACTTCTATAGTTCAACATGTTTCAAAACTACAAAATACGAGATTATGTTTGTTGAGGGAGATATAAATGTTGAAGAGCATCTACAAGTCTTAATTTTACAGTTTTCAATGTTAAAGTCAACCACCTTTGAGATCAGAATAATAATAGGTATTTGTCAACAATATTTTTATTCAAGACAGACAATTAGCTTTTTATTAATTTTACGAAAAGTTTTCAGATATATTTATTTTATACATTTAAAAAATCATTTCTTCAATTAATTGAATTCATCTAAAGTAAATTCACGTACTTTGAACACAGTATAAAAACTGTACGAAAGAAAAATGCGCCCTCGAGCAAAACGTTTGGCTACAGCATATACAATATGTTCTTAAATTCCTGTTTTTTTATTACAAATTAATCTAATTTCTGGAAAATAATTTTCTTGCCTGGTAAATTATATGTCAAGAAAAATGAACCTATGCAGAGTTACGATCCATTTTTACTTTTTCTTTTGTATTATTTGTCAAAAAGACACAATTATCTCGTACCTGTATCTGAGCAATTACATTTAAGCCCTCAGTTTCATTAAGTCTGATCAAAATGTTAATAAATCTTATTCAGTATCTGGGAAATGCATCATTTGTTTGACAATCCAGGTCAAAGGTAAACGTACTCATTTGTCTCGTTAAAACGTATAAACGTACTAAAAATTACGCACGCCATTAATATACTTCGTTTGCACAATGTTCTTTAATGTGCATTTATGCATAAATGCAACGCAGGACGACGTCATGCACTTTTATTGAAAGAGTTAAAAATAAATATTCTGTCTACGATATCTTTGAATGATGACAAATTGAAGATTATAATATTTTTTATTCGCCTCTAGTGATACTTCAAAGAATTCAATTAATTATATTGATGTTACACGAATCGGCGGTTCTAAATTCCATTATTGAATGGACAATGCGGCTATATCGTCGATTCAAGAGAGCTATGGCATTGAAGATTTTACGAACGATTTAAACTTGTTAATTATACCTCTGATATGATTGTAATATTTCTATTTTCTGTACACAACAAAGTTTTGCTTGCAAACGCCCAACGACGAAGTGTTTTCAATTGGATTAAATAGATACAGATACACCGCGGACTCAAAATAAACTGAATTATTTAGAAAGTGATATATTCTTGTGTACAAACACCTTTCAGCGAATGCACATTATTTATTCATTACTAATTAATTTTCTAACTGATTTTAATAAAAGTCTATTTATTACTAAAATATTAAATGCGCAATTTACATTGATTGTTCAAAATATTTTTTATTTCTTTTATTGAATTAAAATTCAAAATATCATGTGAAACAAAGTCAAAGACTATTTTTAGGTAACATTATTTCTAGGTAACAAACAGACATTGAACATACTGACATTGAATACTGTTGAACTTCGTTTTTCAACTTTTAGGCAGCTTAACTTTTCGATACGAGTAAAAGTTTCTATGAGTTATACGTATATACAACGGTCACAATTGTCCATGTGACAAGTAATCTCGATCTCCACATGTTTGCATTCAATGTGTTCAAACTCTCTGAAATTGTGATGATGAAGCTTTTATATAAATAGCATGAAAAAACAACCGTATGAAATTAATTAAAATGTTAGTCGAGGAGCAAATTGCCACCAGGCCGAAAACGTCGGTCTCAAGAATTTCGACAATTAGCGAGACATCGATGACCTCATTTGACTTGGAACGGAAAGAGCAAGCGCCATTTCCGAAAACGATAGACGGCAACGGAAAACCGAAAAGAGCTTCCACTGCTAAGGAAAAAGTATCGGAGCCAAATCTTCTCGGGAGATTGAACATCGATAAGAAATATCTGCAGAATTTGCTCAAAAGACCCGGTAAAATTAATTTCAAAATGTTTCAATATTTTTTAATAAATTGTCCAGTTATTAAGTAAGAATTTTTCAAATAGGAAATGAATTTAATTCGATTCGATACTATATTTGTTTCTTAATTAATAATCACATACGATATCTCCGTGCATGCGCAATAATTAAAGTATTCGTTATATAATGTATGTTTGCGAACATGCGTTTATTAATACTTTTTCTTTATTGTCGCTATGATTTTCTCATTTAATTGATACTTTCTGCGCAAGTTACGATAGTCTGTTTGAATATGTCGTTATTAATGAACGAAGAGCACAACAGAATAAGAAAAAAATTCTAGTCACGCGACTGAGAAAGTAAATGTTAATGCGGAAATACTGTGCATACAAAAATGTCGCTGTGAGAAGATACTCGTCGTCTGGTACTGCCATGAGCTAGCAATTTGATTTATTGCTTATGATCGCATTTACTCAGAAAACGATGTCTAAAAGACAATGCCAAGTTAGAATGAAGAAGCTTATAGAATCTATTTTTTTATCATTGCCATTAGTATTAGGATTAAATTAGGTATAATTATCAAATATTCATTGGTTTATACATTTTTTGTAAGAAAATATTTTTATAAACAATAAAACGTAAACATTAATCACATAGAAAAAACAAAGGAATACAATAAATAAATTTAAAATAATTATAATGTACTATTAAATGTTTGTAAAATATAATATCATTTATTTAACGATAACAATTATTGTTAATATACTAGAAATAATATAAAATTGTTGTTTATGTAGTATACATATTGAATATACATTATAACATGTTTATACATTCGTTCGACGAAGATAAAATATTTTTACACAAAAAAATATAAACATTAATCACATAAAAAAAAACAAAGAAATACGAGAAATAAATTTAAAATATTTATGATATACTTTTAAATTGTTCTAAAATATAATACCAAATATACATTAATAATAGTAACTCTTGTAATGGTATTAGCAATAATATAAAATTGTTAAATACTCAGTTCTTTTACCCAAAGAATTTAATCTTCGCGTCATATTAGCTGTAAAAATGTGTACAGTTAATTTTCAAATGAACACGTAATTTTTTAAACAAAAAAGGTTATTAAAATGACGTATGATAATAATAATATTTGTGCAAATCATTGTTTTCATAAATACTAAAATTTATTTGTCTTTTTACGTTTAATACAATTGTTTTGTTTACAGACATCAAAGCAGCTTATCAAGATTCTGCAAACCATATCACCGTACACGCAGAAGAAGGGATAAATTTTCTTAAAACCAGACAAGAGTTCTGGCGTCAGCAAAGAGCATATCAACTGAACCAACGATCAAGTGGGTACAACATATTATTTTGAATTATAATCGCCTTGCATATACACACCAATTTGTACTGTTGAACTCGTTTACTTAAAATCATTGCTATACCGATAACCGATTTTTTATCATCGAGTTCTAGCATGAACTTAATCGCTATGTTTTACCGAGCGCAATAATTCCAGAATTTCCTAACTTTCAGTCGCATTCCTCGTAACGTTTCCACGGTAATAGCCGAACAACAGAAATTGCTGCGGTTTTTGTACAAACTTATTGCAATTTTGAACGTACGTCTGTAATTGAAGTGCAAAATAGGCGATCAAAAAATTTCCGCTTGGATAAAAAGCTGGAAAGTTTCACACGAATATACTGAATAATTGAGAAACTGAATATGCATGGAGTACTGACGTTGAGCATGAGATAATCACTAGTCATTGTCAATACTGTTTGTTTCAATTACCACGCAATCTTAGTTATTGCATTCTGAGTTTGTTTTTTTCTTCAAGGAACTTCAATTTGAAAAATGTGATTACAAGATACCTTTTTATCATATATATTGAACAAGAATGTCAGACTCTTGTTAGGTCATTTAACTAACAAGGAGTATATTTTATCTTTATCCTTTCTCTTTTTATTAATGACTGAAAAACTCTTTGACATCATGTAAATATAGAACGAAGCATCAATTTGTGTATCTAAAAACGACGTTGAAGCAATGATTCTAAAAGACTTGCTGAAAAATTTGCTAAAACATGTACTTGAACTTTGCTTTGCGATTAAGTCCTTTTTGTAACTTACTGTTGGTAATTGAAGCGCGAACATTTGTTTTGATCAACACAATAGAGGCTACTAGATCATGTAATGAAATTCTTCTTCCAAGGCCTCTATGTCGTTAAAAAACGTATAAAAAGCGTTTCAAAAATTCCTGGTCAATTCAGTCTAGCTAACTGAGTTTGTTGTAACTGCAGGTACACTAAGTTCGCTTGTTTGTCCAGTTCGTTCCAGAAATCGACGTCAAATGCAAATTGGGTACATATTTTTGTTTTTCCACTCAGTTCACAGGATGTCATAGTGTATTTCTGGTGATTATAAATTGGAGGAATTTTCTAGAATTTCATGGATGAGCAAGCTGTTGACAGATTCCGTGCCGATTTCTCAGCACGGATTTCGTTTACTTTATTATTCAGCACCTAATTGTTCATGGGAAAAAACCGGCGGTGTGACGTTTCATCAAATTGCAATAATTGCCTTATTTTTACATTATGTGTTCTATGATCATTCCAAATGATCGATTATGGCAATATTCAATCAAAATAATAATTCTGACTCAGAATAATAATGTAAGGCACTTATCGCAAATTTGTTTTGTTTATTGATTTATAGCTGATAGATTTTTATTTGATTTGTGATATCGCAATCTTTTAGGGTCAAACTTTTGTTGCGGATTTATCTGCTCTTACAAGCATATTTTGTATACAACGCATGAAAAAAAGTAGCAGAACTGTTTCCGTATGAATCGCTTTAACCTAGTGTTATCTGCAATAGCTGATATCATCATAACTGTAAAAATGCATAATAATTGATCCAGTTTCGCAAAAACAGAACTTTAAACCAATTTTGTCACGTACTCATTGACTTTGAATCAAACTCAAGATTTCTTTTGAACTTGAAATGAAAACCACGTGCATCAGTAGTGTTAATTAATTAAGTTTATTGAAATGAAGTTATACACCTGTGACTATGCAAAAAAGAGTTACTTACTCCAGTTCGTAAGATTAACCCTTTCAGTCACGACTTTTTCTGGAGTGGTTTTTTACTCAAATTTTGATTAATTTTAATTGTTTATTTACTTTTAAAGAGAATTTCGCTAGAAATGAAGAAACATTTTTTTTCGTTTTTTCTTAGGTTTTGAAATAATAACTGATATTTTATAATTAATTACATATTTTTTATAATCTATAGACCAAAGACAATATATGTATAGAGTCATTTGGTTTTACATAGATTCAATAATTTACATTATTTTTTTTAATATTTGTAAAATTCAGTTGCGTCCATTATAATGGACGCGATGACCGAAAGGGTTAAAAAGTAATGCAAATCTTACACTGAAAAAAAATTACTCTGCAGTCAAATAAATAATTTACTTGTTGTAATTTCAACTCTAAATTGACTTGAATCAAGTCAGTGTACTTTTTTACTGAAACATTTTTTTATACATATTAAAAATTGTTCTTTTTCGTTTAGAAATTGGCACATGATTCCACTGCTAAAAATCCTCGTTTGTAAAGTCTTAATTTAATACCAGTTAG
>JABFPD010000707.1:0-10365 GCA_022817545.1 Cremastobaeus sp. ZL-2020 | reverse complement strand
CATTTATATTATTTTGTTCATTTTACACTGCTTTATGTTCGAATCCGTTGTTTGTACCCGCGTTTTGAAAATAAGTCATCTGAGAATTTGTTAAAACTGATTGAAAAATTAATCTTCCGTTTCATTATTGCAAAATCGAAATATGAATAAATGAAAAATCAAAAAACGAATCCTATAATCTCTAATTGGATTGCACATTGCACTTTGCAAAATGCGATATTCCGTTTAGAATATTTTAAAAGTAATAATCTACTGAGCTGACGGGAGCGAGGATGAATTAAAAACTGACTCTAGTACATGTTTATCGATTTCATTATTCTAAAACAGTGGACGTAATAAAATTGCTGCTATTCACCGTGGCCACGTTCTTTATTAAAAAATTTGAATTTCAATTATTGATTACTCTTTTTATAATACTCTTCGGCTCGAATTCACTAAACTAAATGACTTATGCTGTAAAATTAGCATTTTGCAATTCAAACGTCAGCATTCCTCCGTTTTTCTTTCCATCTTCATTATCAGTCTGTCGTTCCGCCATAGCGAAAGATCATTTTCCGAATGGAAATAGAAAGATCAAGCACTAATAAAGCCAGGGATTTCGGCTGATGTAAATAAACAACTAATATTTAGCCGTCTAATCCGCGTCTACCATTCCGCTGACACGGGCTGATGGTTAAAGCTCATTTCTCCTGATCCACATTATAAATCAAGTACCCTTTAGGCCGAATTGGCTTATCCGAAACGCTGATTCGCACATTGTGCAATTAGCAAGCGAAAGCAAGCCCGGAAGACCGAATCAAGGAAGTTTATCCAAGTTTGCGCTAAATTATCATACATCGAATCTAGATGATTCTCGATATTACAGCTACTAAGTTGAAACTGATCACTCGATCAAAAATTGAGCATAATTTAATTGAATCGGAAGCGAACGAATTAAGTAGATTGGTCTGAGAAAAGTCAAACGCTCAATTCGCTCGAGCACAGAGAGCGGGAAAATGCATATCTCAGGAATGTTTTCCTAATGGCTCTAACAAAAATTGTATCTGTCTGAAAAAACAAGCCAAGACAGGTGAACAAATGGAGCAAGTTTGCCTAAGTTTGTACGAAATTATCAAGGATTTGCAACACCGATAAGAGAAGGCTTCTTGACTCGATTCGCTCGAGATGGCATCGGATCTAGATTTGAATCACGTAGCCTCGTTCTATTCTCGAATCGGCAGACACGCCTCCTTATCATCTTATTATACTCGTATCCACTTTGATACTTTTCGCCGACTTTGTTTCGTCGTATTCGCTCAAGAATTTCTCTCGTCATTCGTGTCGCGAAACCGCCGAGAGATGCATTTTTTCTCGCCCGCAACTCTGGCCTCCTTATTACCATGTGCGTCTTCTCCTTATCGCGCTATCGCTATTGCTTTTATCCCGTTTCTCATGGATTCGCTACTCCCTGCTATCTGCGTTCCATCAACATCCATCTTCGGAGACGTAAGCCATTACTTTTTCTTTTGTTTCTATCTCCTACTTCTGATATAACTTCAGATTTCACAATGTGCGTTCCGCAAGTCTTCGGATCTCTTCCGTCCAAACTCCGCTTTCAGTTCCTGAACCCGCCCGCGCTCAACGAACTCACTTATACCAAAGGTAAACATTTTTTACAGGTTGACACTATTTATTGAATTTTTCATAAATTTTCTTTCTATAAAATTACCTGCTTCTCGTCGGCAGAAAAGCCGGAAGAAGGAAAAACATGAAAGAAGACGCTAATACATTACAATTAAGCGCTTACAAAAGGGTGCGTTAAAAGTTAATTCGTCTTCTCGTTTCTTAAGTAACTTTTATGTTTATTATTTTAACTGCTTTCCCTCGGTTAGTGGATTTTTTCACCATTCTAACCACTGTACTTAAGATTACAATCCCTTTGAAATAATGCAGACCAAAGGATGAGCGAGACCCACTGAGAATTCGAGTGCTGCGGTTTAATTAAATTTTCCCTCGTTTTGATTATTTAGCGATACTTCTTTTGATGGATGTAAAAGTACAACTATTAAACGTGTTTTATTCGCCACGCATATACAGCATTTTTACCTGCACATTCAAATCATGAAAGGAATTTAAAACATGCAACTTTACCTTGTTTCAATGAAAATTTAATGCCCGTTCGGATGGTGCAATTCACTTTGGTACTAACAATTTGATTCAGTTATTTGCGTATGTTGTAAACTTTGGAGGAATAATGCTAATAATGAGCAAATTTGTCCTGTTTAAATGTACCCAGGAAGTGGTGATAAACTCCCTTTATTCCAGTTAATACTATACATAAATGGAATTAAAAAGTGCCCACAGTGCTAATGATTTTCCGCTATCGATGATTCTGATATCCCAAGTTTTTTGCTGATTTTTGACGATTCATTTTTTTTTATTGTTTCAGAAAAATATTCAAATATTTCAAAAAGGAATGAAAATAAAAAAATAGAATAACAAGGCAAATTAATGAAATTTATAGTTAATATTTTTTCGAAAATGACAACAAACTCTTTAGAACATTTTCAATATATTCTTCGTTTAAACGTAATAAAAGAAAATCAATTTGATTAAAAATACTTTTATCGTTTGATAAAACGCACAACTTGTTTCGTAAATTGTACCGACCATTGCACGTCTCGTTTCATCTTTTTCAGTTAATTAGAAGGTGCATTTTATGACAGCGTAATTGATGTTACTTAGACGTTTTAATTGAATTTATTTAATTTCTCGAGTGGTTAAATTTCAAAGTTAGGTATAACGACAATATTTGTGTTCTTGATGAAAATAAACTTTCTTCCAAGAATATTCAGATCGTCGAGTATTTCATGTGCATAAAGTTAGCACCCCCAGTTGTTCGAAAAAAATAAAAATTATGTCTACTATTTTAGACTAATTAAAGACTAATTTGTACCCATGTTAAAAAATTTTGGAACCAAGTAATTCCAGAGATATTCAAAATTTTATATTGGGGGTGCTAACTTTTACTCAAGATAGCACCCCCTTGGCTTAAAAAAAATCGGAACCCGAAACAAATCATTTTATAATTTTGGACTAATTAAAGACTAAAATACTACATAAAAATTAATTGAATAATTGACTTCTACATACCGATTGGAACAAATCGTGAAAATTCTAATTAATACGCGCGTCCCGCTTCTGCTACCATCTATCGTTTGGAAGTACATTTACTGAAGAAATTTGAAAATTTTTTGAAAATTATCTAATTTTTTACCAATTACATAAAACTCTAATCTAAAATTATAAAATGATTTGTTTCGGGTTCCGATTTTTTTTAAGCCAAGGGGTGCTGTCTTGAGTAAAAGTTAGCACCCCCAATATAAAATTTTGAATATCTCTGGAATTACTTGGTTCCAAAATTTTTTAACATGGGTACAAATTAGTCTTTAATTAGTCTAAAATAGTAGACATAATTTTTTTCTTTTTCGAACAACTGGGGGTGCTAACTTTATGCACATTCCCGATACGGCTCTTATCAGATAAAAAATTATCGGATTTGCCATTCTATATACAATCTTGGGCCACATTTGAAATCGGGCACGCCCGATTTCATTTCTACTAGGGTATAATATGTGCTAAACATTTGGCGAGACGTTACTCGATTACAACATAATCGTGTATAGTCGGCGGTGGTCTTTGGTTGCGTTTATTGATACGAATCTAGCAGTTTTCTCTAAACGTGAAATGAAACGGAAAACGAAAGCACATTATTTTGTTTTGCCTGTATCGCGGCGGCGGCGGCGGTGGCGGCGGCGGCATTCCCACGATAGCCAGCGTAATGATATGGACATACCTATACAGGTTGATTACACTTTGGCAGATTTCTCACTTGCACATTACGCTGTTCGTTCATACCCGGTTGTTTGCGAATCCAGCATATAATGTATAACGCGGTTGCGCAAATACCTAAATCACTCACGCAACGGTATGTTGCTCGCGTTGCTGAATTAGCAATACAATATGGACAATCAGTCCGTCTTGTCCTGTCAAAATTACAAAGCGAGTCCACCGCGGTGATTTACTCGTTTATTATATTTTAATGCTAACGTGTAAATCAGTCGGTTGCACCAGCGAGTTTGAATTAATTGAAAAATAATAGGCGCAGTATTTTATTTTCTTCTTCCTTCAACTTACTTGGTTCGGACACGACGTCGCTGAATAATGATATCACATAAATCAGTCGTAAAATCCACGTGACGGTCATCCGATCCTGTAACAAAGAAACAGATTCCATTAGCTTAATTACCGCAATTTCATGCTACCTAATTGATTGAGTGTTTCCACCGACAAAGTTATACAATTTCTTTCGCCGAGCGATCAACGGACGCGACGCGATCGAGTCTGCTCGCGGATAATTGCGCATTATCTGATATTATAAACACTCTTGTTCCGAACATTCAGACGGACCCGATACGCTTGTTAACTCTGAGAAAAAGATTCTCGCAACAACTACATAGTCAAACAATCGCAGAACCTTTCCACACAATTTCATTCATACGCGCAGCAATGCAAATAAAAGACGCTTTAATCAAATTATGTTATTATATCTTATCATAAAGTCCATTTCCGCTATATCCGCTTTTTTCCCGGAAGCATTCGTTTACTCGTAAATAAAAAGACTTTTTAATTTGCAGCGTAAAATATCATCCCTTAAAACGCTCGGAACACAAGAAACCACTTAACATTTTAGATATACAACAATCTAATATCTGCCGGTGTCACAGTCCATTAATATTTGTTGAGCGCGCATTAACCGTCGTTTTCTGTTGCTCTATGACGTACAGTCAAGGTAATAAATTATTTACTGTAATAATCGCTATACAAAATCAGTTCAAGCCGTGCAATTAATTTTAGCTAATTGGGAGTTGTGCATATAATTGTTGCCGAGTTTCGTGTGGCGAGTTTGACATTTTTAATTTGCGAAGTACGAATCCATGTTAATTGTATTGTTAACAGAATAAAACTGTATAATACGGTGAATATTTGAATGCGAGACTTGTTGAATTGCCACGGGAATTGTTAAACACAAACACATAAATCTTATATCAAAGGTAAATCTGTTGTTATTAGGTATTGCAAATATAACTGTATTTGTAAATTAAGATAACTTTAACTATAACTCAATAAACTATACACGTATGTACGTTTTCAAATCGGCATTTCTAAACAATATATATACGTAGTTCGTTTTATTTAATTGATTTAAATTATTCCGGTTATTAATTCGAAACTATTACCGTCGTTTCTTCGGCTATAGTCTTTAATTACATAGCGGCTGAGTTTTTTCCCTGGCAAACACGAGCTTTTTCTACCTAATCAGACCTCATTCACTTCGATCAAAGAGACGCAATTAAGAAGGTATTTCTGATTCAAATAAAACCTTTATGAAAAATAGACGATAAAATATGAAATTGGTTGAATAAAAATTATATAAAACGCGAATATACATTTCGTTTCCAAATTCTGAGCGAAGCTTCTGCACACTCTTAGAACGGATAATCTTTTGAAAACGAATCCTCTGATCGTTAAAAGAAATCTATTCACAATTAATAGATTTCTTCGGAAAATCCGAAAAAAGATATATCTAAGAGTGCATAGGAGCCACGGCTCAATCTGACAAGTATGATTCAACTTGAGTAAATACAGTCGTATTTTCAGTCAAATATTAACAAACGTGAATAAAACCAACTAGAATACTGTTGGCTCATTTTTCCTATAATTTTGCCATAAAATCACGTATCTTGTTATAGGGAATATCCTGGTTTTAATTTTATTTGAATTGAAATAACATAATTAATAGGTAGTTATGACTGGCGTTTTTTTAAAAGCCACTTTAAAAAATGCAGAATAATCTTGAAGGAGAGCTTGAAGGATAAACGTAAATGTTTTTCTATGCAATTATGATGAGCAAGAAAATACAGGCGTGGAAATGTCGGAATAAGAATATAAAACAGTCGGTGTTCGCGGTCTCAATTATATGTCATCATAATCGAGAATCATAAAAAACGTGTCTATTAATTCGGGGACGTTAGGTTAATTGAAACAAATAGTCGATGAAAACAAGCTAGCGTTACATATATACAATAGTCGGCGAACGTATATGGTAACATGCGTTCATAGAATACCCATCTAGAAACGTTATGAGGATCGAAGCAAGTACCAACCGAGACAACCGAGAACGTCGCATGTTATGCTAATATTAGTCGAATGCAACGCCACATAACGAGGCTGAAGCTTCAAGTGGCAAAAATACAACGCAAGAGAAAACAATGTTATCATCGGGCTTTCATCGGCAAATATGCGCCTCGCGGGTGTTTCTCACCTCTGCCGCGTACAATAGTCGAGCTTTGATGATGGCGTGAACCTTACAGTCAATCTGCTTTTTAATTCGCTCAACAAGCTACGGACAAGCGCGTTAGTAGTATATGCCAGAAATGTCAGACGTCAATACAGGGATACATAAATAATGTATGAATTACGAATAGAAAAACGTGAACTCACAAAGAGCGGGCGAGTTATTGGCGAGGGAAACAGTTGTATTGGTACTTCCTTAATCATATGGATGAAAGTTATGATTAATTGACCACTACTGTGTTGATGCTTTTTTTTTTATTAGCAAACAGCAGGAAAATGTTAATCAACCCTTTCCGTGCGTGTTAACGAAATGTATTGATCGTGTAGGCATTAAAATTCGTTCCGCTAAGGACGGGAATGCGATTAATTCCATAAGCAGATCAGCAACATTTCTATGATAATCGCGAATGCATATAAGTTGTATGAAAATATTTCCATCTTTTCGCAATATCGCCTATACCGATCCTTCTATGTTTATATTCTGTTACAAAAAAAAATTATTCAGTAGATAAATTTTATACGATTGCGTAACCGGATGTACTATCATCGGGAGGACAATTTATAAGTAAAATATGCGCAGATATCAGAGAGAAATTTTTCGCGGTCTTGCAAATATTTCCCTTTGATTTATCGAAAATGTAACCCGCCTTGATTTTCGTCGATGTCGTATCAATTGATCACGAAACTATACACGTATAGCAATTCGATAAAAAGCAACACTAATTATTATTATTGCAAAGTATGTGTCGTAATAAAATGTAACTAATGGATTTACCAGCATCGAAATAACTGCGAATAGATAATATCCGACTAAATTTACGATTGAAATATCCCAACTAAATTGCGACAAATTGCGCGATTCTGTGCTTATGGCTCGTTAAATAAATACAATTTGTAGGGATATGCGAGGTCGCAACTATAACACGCGGTCGAGAAATTGACCCTCGGTAGTGTCATTCTCCTAAAAGCCCTAAAAACTGATAATTGGATCAATATAAGCGTAAGAGTGAATTAACATGTGACAGGCAATTCGCAAGCCATAAACAATCAGCAAGACAGAAATCGGCTGGCATTTTTGCCAGCGAACCGACGTGGAAAAAAGAAACGCGTTTCGCAAGTCTTGATGCCTCGCGAATAAGCAGGACGTTGATCCGCCGAGACTTCCTGTTAATGAATCGCACCTGACGCACCTGAGTCTTCGTGCGAAGTTTAGCAGGAATGTTGCTTGATGCACGTGGGCGCACCTTAAGCGACAAGTTCTTCCATCTTTCCGTGCGTTCTGTAATCAGTTGAATATTTTTCTCGCCAATTTATCCCTCTTGCATCTAGATGCGCTGCTGACGATCTATCGATCTCGCAGATTTTTTCCCGCAACTATACTGATACCAGATTGTGGGCAACGTGGGCGATGATTAACCATCATAACTTCATAACCCCGATACCATGCAAGTACAGCTGAATTTCATCCAAATGCTTCTTTAGAGAATGGAACATTGAAATCAAGTGATAATTACAGTCATTTATTGATTTTTGATTTATTCATTCTTCCCCCTCTTTCCCACCTCCGTAACAATGACCACCGGACTTACATTTTTCAGAACAAATGCAAAATTCGTTGTTAACGTTAATTTACTCCACACATATAACATATTAGCATTGTAGTGGTAATGGGAAGGAGTAATAAATCAAGACCTTCTGTGTTTCTAGTATATGAAATACGTATAGGTAATTAAATAAATGTAAAAGGTAGACGAGAATATTAATTACGAAAAGTAATTAGCTGTATCACAAACAGAAAATTCTGCTCCATAAAGCTTTTAAATTAACTTTATCACCGCGCGTAAGTTGTAAGGCAAATAACAATGAGTTATTAAGAGACCATAATTGAACGCGTTCGTACGAAATGATGTATTATATTTTCTTGAATTTCACACACTTGTTTGCCAGCTGATTTCATTTTAATCGACGATATTCAATTACGCAGTTGCAAATGAAATTCTGGCGACCTCGTTAATTTGTAAACTGTGAATATCAAGTGATTGCACATGTAGCACTTACAAGTAACGACTCGAATTTGTCCTCGATGTTAACAACTGTATTGCTGCGAAAATAATTAACATTTCTGGGTTTTTTTTCAGTAGGTTTGCGCTCGCGCCAACCTAAAACGTGCGCTGCGAGTACGTGGCATCAAAAATAAACCAAGTTGCGGAAAAAGTAACAATCGACGGCACCTTTCTTTCCGGAACAGCGGTTGTTCTGAATCGCGAACGTGCCGTTTCTTTCACGATGACATTTTTATTCCTCTGAATTATCAAGCTCTTCCACTAGACAAACTCCGCTTGGCATGCAATGTCGCTTCGACGCGAAACATCTTCTAATAATGCGAAATGATGTCACAGCTGGCTCTCCTTCAATAGCCTCAAATCTACTTTCGCATTCTATACCAGTCATTATCTAAGGCAGAAGCAAATCTAATACAAGCGGCTTAAATGAAATTTCATCGCTTTCGTGAAAGACAGACAAAAACGGAATTTTTACATAATCGCAATTAATCAGATTTGATTGCAACAGCAAAGACCAATCAAAATTAAAAGTACGCGCCATTTCCCGATGCCATAATACGCTTTTTCCTTTCCCGGAGTTTAACGGCTAATTGGTGATATTCTATTAATTGCCTGTTTATCATCTTCCCAATGCTCGCTCCCGATTTGAGCAACACGCGAAAACTGGTTCCGTACGTTTTTGTCGAATCGAAAAATTGTTCTGACAAAAATCACGCGAGAAGACACATCGTAATTTAATTCATGTTCCAGCACGGTCATTCTGCGCAACTATTACAGACTGTTACTGTTGTTACTGTTGCGATGTTTCACTTGAACCGGATACTTTATCCGCCAAACAAATATCTCGGATAAACAAATGTCAACATTGTTATTTAGATTGTTCAATCAGCGAATTTGAACGAGAAGTTGCAAAGAAAGTTAATTTTAGGCGAGAACACTGAATTGGTCGCGTGAGTAAAATTAATAGGACACGGGCCGATTGCGGTAAATGCAACGTTAATTGTTTAGTGAATAATAGACATATTACGGCGGAAAAACTGTAATCATTTCAACTTGAATACCGTCCGATTGCCGGAGCATTTCTCGCGTCCAAACGGGATAATGTTTTTTAAGCAGAATAGCAGACATACTGGAAACTTGCAACATTTCTTCGACGTCTGGACGGTTCGTTCTCGTTCTATATTCTTCTGCTCAATAAATTCTCGCCATTCTTCCTACATAATTATTATGATGCAATAGTTGAGGACAGTTGGGTTAAAAAGACATAATATCAACGACACGAGCGTTACTTTGAACTGAACACACATGAACGCGTTTGTCTGGGATTGCACGAACGGTATGCACGTTTCATATAGCAGCGGCACACGTGTGCTTGTGTTATGCGTTGCGCTAGCGGTTCGTCGAGCGATGTAAATGTGCTGCAAGTCTAGCCGTCGTGCGAGGATGCACCTGCCCTTGACCACCACATTCGCCGAGTGCGAAACCCAGTCCCTACATCCATTCGCGTGCAATATCAAACACGAGCATCGCGTGGGTCTCGTATACGTGTGAATCAAGATCACACATTCGTGCGCCATTAATGTGAAGAATTCACGCCGGGTCGACAACCCCGGCAAATTAATTCGCTAACATTTTCAAATTGATTGCAGCAGCAAAATGAGACGTCGATATAAAGAAGAGCGAGGCTCCAATTATTATGCCGCAATCAATAGCTAAGTGCATCGTCATTTCAATCAGACCAAAAAACCAACCGTTTTCGCCTTGTATAGCTGATGAAGCGCGTTAGGAAATTTTATTAATGAATATGAAAAAATTTTAATTGTAATTGCCTTCTATAAGACTCCACTTACACGGTATTAATGATTCATTGGATTACCGATCATGTTCTGATCGATAAAAGAATCGA
>JABFPD010000706.1:0-10367 GCA_022817545.1 Cremastobaeus sp. ZL-2020 | reverse complement strand
CCTTAAACTAATGATGGCATATAATAATGTACTGGCAAAAAAGACGAAAACATTTTTTGCCAGAACGTGGATCATGTTGATAAATACACTTAATAAACACTCCAAAGTTGCTTAATTTAAAACAGTTTCCGAATGATTGCAGAGTGCGCATACCTAAAAGTTATCCTGACAGGAGGTTGCACATGGAGCGTCATGTTTTCTCTCCATTCTTTTCTAAAGGCTCAGAGAGCGTGTATGTTTGTTTGCTCTAATCCTCGGAATGCGAACTGATATTATTTGAATGCTATTGAAGAATTGGATCCGATTGTGTTTGTGGCCGTATTGAAAGTGTTTTTCCGGGTTCTGGGTCTTTTGGAAGACAGTCGATGACCAAGGGCTCTTGTTTGTCCGGGGTTGCACGAGGTCAAGGGATCAGCTGCGACGTGTGTATTAGTGGTCATATACATAACAAGCTGGTACGGAGGGACCCTCTTCGTGGTTGAATCTGGGTCAGCGGGCCGATGAGGGCAGATGAGGGGTGATCGTCGAAGCCCCCGTCTTGCCCCTACCCTGACATATCGCTACCTTCTTTAAAAGGTCTATGACAAGATAATCGAGGAGCGCTCGCCGCTGCGCTCCTCTCCTCGGCGCATTTTATTGCGTGTTTTTACTATCAATCGCAGCCATGCTTCGATTGCGATTTTCTCGCAACCACGCTATCAATTTGCCTGTTTAAACACCAGCTACGAACATCGCCGAGGAATTGCGTGTGAAATGTGTCACATAAAAATGCATTATCGCGCTTTATATTCGGCATAAGTTGCAAATTGTTCACGCAAGTTTCATTACGTGGACGTAGGAGTAACTCAATATCTTTCAACTGGGCGTACCGAATAAAATGTCGCCGAACGATTTACACATTTGGCATGCTTGACATTTCCCGTGTTATCTGTAATTAAAATTTACACCGAGTCCGGGATCTATTCGAAAGTCCGTTGGCACTTTCACTGGAATCGTGTCTATGAGCGATATTTGTTTCACACGTTACCAATAAAACTCGCCGGCCTGCACGAGCTCAACTATCGGGTCGCCAATTATTAATAGAGCGTGCAACTTTTTTCGGGAAATTTGCGAAAAAGATAATTATTCGGGGACGTTAGCAACGTCCATTACCTCGGCTCGTATACTTTTTTATTGCTGCGGGATACTGAATGGTATTAATGAATAAAAGATGTTATCGTGAAAATATTGTTGGAATAAATTCCGTAAAATATGCTCGGATTTTTACGGCTGTATGAGTATCCTTGTAAAAATTTTAATTCGAGTACTACAGAAGGATAATTCATGATTGCGTACAAACCAGGCCCGATAATGCTGCCGTGGGACTTTAAGATTTTCAATTAAGTTGTTTCAATGATGTTGTTTGTTTAGCAGAAAAAGTTTGGTATGTTTCGTAATACAGAGATTACTTTGGATATTTTCGGAATGCTTGCTATACCGGGAATATTTTACGAGAAACCATTCGCATCGTGTCAACCGATTCTGCAATGGACGAGATAGAGGTCGCAGGACGAAGTTGGTGGTTCTGAATTCATCGCGGTACGTGCACGTTGGAAAAGCCGTACAAAGATATCAAGTACAGTACCCGGAATTGTCGAAGTGAAGTACAGAGAAGGTGGAGGAGATGGAGGATGTAAGAGGGAGGATGTGATGGGTGTACGTGTAAGAGGGTCAGAGGAGAGGGTGGTGGCGGAAAGGCAGGCACGTCGACAACAAAAAGAAGGCAGAGGTGAAGGAAGAAGGAAGAGAAGAAAAGGAAGGTGACGGAGAGAGGGTGGTCGTGTGAGAGGAAGCGGAGTTACCTACAGAAGAAATAAGTGCGCGCGTGTAATGCCGATGGCGAATATGGTGGAGAAGTATGTCCCCCCTGAATCCGCGTCCTCTCGCGAACGATCGATTCGAACGTCGGCGACATTCTTCGCTCGCAGGAGACAGAGAGAAGCAGTCGTAAGAGGAGGAGGAGGAGGAGGAAGAGGAGGAGGAGGAGAAGAGGTGGAGGAGGAGGCGGGTGTGGGGTGCGTCGGGTCCGGGGAGGGAAGGAGGCGGTAGAGGTAATAGTAGCGGAGAAGGAGGGCAGAGAGCGAAGACGAAACGAGACGAGAAAAGAGAAGTCGTGAGGAAAAAGAAGAAATCCCCACTTCGGCTCCCTCTCTCCGCCGCGTTTCAGTTGTACTGTCTTCGGTTATGTGTCTGTGAATCGTTGCTGGCTGTGCGCGGGTGGGGGCACCAGGAGGCGGCTGGTTCCTGGGGCGTGAACGCCGCGGTCGCGGCGGCCAGTGGCGGGTCTAGGCGCTGCTGGTACTCCGCCAACCAGGTGGCCGCGTGCGCGCACGAGCCGCCTTCTCTCCCCACCCGAGGCCGGTTCCCACTCATGTTTTTATTTATTACATCTGTGACTGGGTAGGGAGGAAATATTCCCGACTCGACTAAGAGAGCGTTTGCCACTTTGAGAAGGAACGACGCGCGTCCCTGCGAGTTGATACAGTTAATGCCGCAGCTGCTTCCGTAGTTTTGGCGTTCCGCGGCGCTCGCCTGTCCGACAGTTGTTGTTTTCGTCGCGCGACCACCGTCATCCGCGTCTACGGTGCTGTCAGTGCGGCAGGTGTCAACGCGATTGTCATAATCGAAAAAACGCTCGATTGTCAGGATCATGGACTCGCTCTCTCGGGTACTCGTGAAGTTATAGGGTGAAAGTGTGTTTGGCACGTTTGCCTAGTGACAGTGACAATTCCCGCGAGCCGATACTCAGTGTCAAGTGACGATCGTGTTTGTTAGTTCTGCGACTGACCCCGACATGCTCGGTGCCTAAACGTATATACTTTGTGGAGAATGTTCTCGGTGTCAAATTAGAATCGGCTCGTTTCGTGACTTGGTACACCTCTTCCGCCGCGTCGTCAGCCTTTGGAGGTAGTTTCCGGAGCGTTCGCAGTATCACCTGGAGCAATGGATAGCTCGTCTGATCACAGCAGTCGAGCCAGTCCGGTTACCGCCAGTCCAAAAAACAATCCTCACAGCCCTCCCCAGAGCCAGCAATCACAGTTACACCAGACCCCCAACGCGCATCAGCAGCCACATCCACGCGACCAGATCCGCGACCACCAGCAACACCGCACTGTGCCCACGCCTGGTTCCCCCTCGCGAGGATCACCTCCACAAGGACTTCCGTTGAGTCCTCCACCTTTGTCCGCCGGCGGAGGTCCTGGGGCTCCGCCAGGTATGGTTCCCAGAATGCCTGGTCTGCCGCCTCCGGGCTTGGGTCTTTTGGGACAGCTTGGTGGCATGCTAAGTGGCCACCATGGTTCACCGCTGGAACTCATGGCAGCTCATCACGCAGTTCTACCGCCACGCTCGTACAACAGTCCGCCTCCCATCAGCTCGAGCGATCCCACTGCGAATGAATGCAAACTGGTCGATTATCGCGGTCAAAAGGTGGCCGCGTTCATCATCGCCGGGGACACCATGCTCTGTTTACCCCAAGCGTTCGAATTGTTTCTCAAGCACCTCGTCGGAGGAT
This sequence comes from Cremastobaeus sp. ZL-2020, assembly GCA_022817545.1. Lineage (NCBI taxonomy): Eukaryota > Metazoa > Arthropoda > Insecta > Hymenoptera > Scelionidae > Cremastobaeus > Cremastobaeus sp. ZL-2020. The sequence continues at coordinate 6,814 of JABFPD010000706.1, read as the reverse complement.
TGCACACAGTTTACACCAAACTCAAGAGACTCGACATCGTGCCACTCGTGTGTAACGTCGAACAGGTTAGGATTCTCCGCGGTCTCGGAGCTATCCAGCCTGGAGTAAACAGATGCAAGCTCCTCAGCTGCAAGGACTTTGATGTCCTTTACAGAGATTGCACAACTGCCAGGTAAGCAACACATGCTCGTCAAATTCAAACTATTACTAGGGCAGCTTTTCGGCCTCCAAGGTCCAGTCACCATGAAGGTGAATGCACTCCAGTGTCTGGACAGTCGGCTTCTAATGACCAAATTTTCAGCTGAATTTTTGGCTCAAAGTATTGAAAACAAATATGAACATTCTTATTGCCGCATGGATGAACTGCGAGTCTTCAACTCTGGTGGTTCAACATATCAGGAACTATCGTGACTGGTAGGCTTGAAGAACGAGTTTAGCTGCATCGTTACCTCTGGTGATCACGCTGGTTTCCAAGATCATAGCTAGACATTCCCCAGATTTGCTTCAGACGTACTTTCGTACTGGCTGAGAAAATGCATTCCAGTAGCAGGCACTACTGCACATGCGATTCTTCAAAACCTCTGCTCCGGTGTAGACTCCCTAGACCCGATTAGCAGAAGCGCGCGTTAGCACCTACATTAATAACACAAGGTGTCGCCTCTGGCCAGCACTTTGTCTTACTGTTTATCTCGCTTCTTAACTGCTTTTATAGGGGGTCGAATTATACTTTAATTGTCTCTCACCACTCCTGCTAACACCTTCGGCTCTGTTCTTCCGCATTTCCTCGCGTTCTATTCATTAAACCTTCCCCGTGCGTCCGAGATCGTTAGCCTTGATATTCTCGATCCACGTCAACACGGCGATCCATTTCTCCGAGCAACCTACCCACGTTCACTATCGGGTTTACCTTCCAGCTATCTCGATTTCGCGATTTGCAGTTAATTAATCATCGGACAATTTTTCCGCCAACTCCAAAATGCTTTTGTGCGCGTCGCGGTCTTTCCTGGAGCACTTCTTGGAATTCTCGAACCGATTCACAGAAGAAGTATCCTGACTGGTGATAAAGTTTAGCCTGCGTTCCAAGTGCGCGGCCAACCGAATCGGATGCCAAGTGAGTTAGGAAATCGTTTCTCGGTCTTTGTTTGTATTGGCAAGGAAAAGATTGTACCGCTTTTCGCAAAGTTTCGTGATGTCTTCATTTTATCGCTGGTTATTTATTGCGTTTACCCAACAATGCCGAGAGATAAGTCTGCTGATAATTTGCACTACATACGCGGTTCTGATTATTGCAACGAATCCAGTACACGTTTGCTTACCCAATTGCCACCGGCATTCAAACGGTTTTTCTTCAACCGAGCGGAGATTGCAGTGGCACGTGTTTCCATTTCTAGAATTGTCAAGTGGAGTTTGCGCCAACAGGTGGTGTCCCTTTCAAAGTCGTTTCTCTGAATGAATCAGCCCCACCGGGAGAGCTACGTGGTTGTAGTACAAGCTTACCCCACCCACGCGACAGACTACAGACGAAATGGAATGGTAAACGAAACGAGGGGACTTCGGTCGCAAAACTGTTGACGTTTGCCCCGAGCATCCAGGTCCTTGGACGTCCGATGTGACTTCCCCTGGCCACTAGGTTGGCTTCCAGGTGCCCGGGATCTCCTCAGATTCCTATCTCGTCATGTAAAGTGGTCTCCAAGTCCGATCTGCCGGCCAGCTTGCAGTTCTTAATGGTCCTAAGCGGGACAAAACTTTGGCAGTTAGCATTGCGCAGAGGCAGTCACAACGGAAACGGATTGAATGCGACAGAACGGGCGAAAGCAAGACAAAGCGACTCCCAAGCGAGAGAACAAGAAACAGAGATAGTCAGAGAAAGAGAGGCTGAGGGATAGGAAACCAAATAAGCCCCAGTCACACAGTTGCCGAACAGAGTTCCACGAGCCGTCGGCTCGTGCGGGTCTTTTATCGAGAAATTCCAGGCCCTCGCTATTTCATCTGCCCCGCAAATGGAACTGCCGCGTCATCAAACATGTTCAGCGCTGGCTATTGAGTTGTGACAACAATCTCGGAAAAGGCCGCGTCGATAGCCGCGGCCGTGTTTGGCTAGCGAAATGATTTCGCGGCGTGGATTAACACTTGCCTGGTAGATCTATCTACCCCGCGAGTGATCATGAGTGTTTGAGCCTATACCGATTGCAGATAGCGCAACCAAAACAGGCAAGCTGGAAAATAATTGCAGTCGATGCCGATGTATTGATCGGCGGAAGATATCGCGCCACGAAAAATCGCATGATAAAGTGGCTGCGGCGGTGCCATCGTGTGCGGTCCGATCGCGCGTTGGCATCGTTTCGTTCTGATAATGCACACACCGCTAACCAGTGGCCATTTCGCTAGCCGTGCCACCTACAACAACTGCTATGCGCAATCCGAACCGCAGCGATAATTCAGCTACTTTTTTCTTGCGGTTGAGGACGCGGTGGCGCCGGCTGCTCCATGCACGACCGCCTTGGATCAGGTGTCTCGTTTTCGACCGGGCCATTTTCTTGCCTATTTACCGGCAAACGCACACAATTTCAATCATCTTTTTTCCCAGCAACTTAACTCGATACTCCGCAAAAGTCCAGAGCCCAGCTCATCTTGGTTGTGTTTCACGTCCGGTGCCAATGACAGTTGAAAATCGTTGCACAAAAGTGTTTGTGCAACAAACTGCTCAATGATTTTGTTGCCGGGTTATAATCACGGTCATATAATCAAGTCATTTTATTCCTGCAGTTTTCTGGCGAGAAAAGACCTGAAAAATGGTCGACATGTTAACTTATTGATTGGACACGAATGAAGTTCGTCAAAAAGCTTTTGTTCTCAAATTATATGCGTTATTACATTAATGTTGTAAAAATGTCAAACCAGTTGTAACATTACAGTTTCTCTATAAAAAATGACAGCAGCCGTGCCTACACTGCAGAAAACTGTTGCTGTTTACACTTTCCTTCATTGAATTATGAAAAAACGAGCCAGCTTAGTTTTATTAGAAATTCCGGAGTTAATTACTAATTAAGATATGAGCTTGATGCGATTATGTATCAACCATAACTAAATATTGAAATGTTCTAACACAGCAGAATTACTGGTATATACTTTAATACATTGTTAGAGCTGGAATGTTACAAGAATAGGTTTCCAATGAACAGACAAAATTCATCGAAATTAAATTTATGGACCATCTAAGATTACCGTTGTTTAAAACTTGAGGCTTTGTCTGAAAATACTTGATCTAATAGCGTCACTGTTGCACAACAAAAATTGAAGATAAAACCATTACTTTCCGTGCTTGTAAATCTACCAATACAGAAAAATATTTGTTATTGTAGCGGCATGAATTTCATAATTTAGTTGAATATATCCATTAAGCTTCTATTTTCACGTCTATTGGTACTGTAACTTTCGTGACCAGATTTCCGGATTTCAATCTTAGAAGAATGAGAAAAACATTGTGTGTCCAGTTGTTGCACTCGTTGATTTTATACAATACGTTTTCACCGTATTGAACACACCCATTTGAAAGTGGCCCGTTTTTGTATGAACCAAAGATTTATCATGTTTTAGATTTTCTGATTATCAGTGCTGATTAAATTATTGATATTGGCGACTATTCCATGTCTCATTTTCTGATTCTTTCTTCACTAAATTCCATCCAAACTTTTTATATCAGCATAACTTAAAAAACATGAAATTTTCTTCTTTATCAACATGAACTCTTGACTTCTTGTCAGAGGACATTGCATTCTTTGAACAGCAAACTGCAATTGCAACTTGTTGAAAAGGTGCAAGAACTGATGTTGATTGGATCAATTAAAACTTCAATTTGCATAAAAAGCGGACAAGTGGACGCGCAGCGCGGGCGCAAGCTGAATCCAGTGTTGGAAATGGGAAAAACGCGCTGAAGTTGCGATTGTGAGTTTGAATTGGTCTCGACCGAAAAAGAGTGCCGCGGGGTGAATAAACATGAATGGTCGCTAGCGGTTGTGCTCCTTATGTGTCTGCGCATTGTTGCGGCCATTACGGGAGCCAATTAATCTATGCGCAATTTTGTAATTAAACGGCTAATAGTGCATAGAAACGCAGTCCAGGGCCGTGCGCCAACTCCCACGTCCTCCGTTGTTTCGCGGGAGCCAAGAAAAAAGTTTTTCGAGCCGGGGGCGGAAGTGGCGTCCCCTGCCTTTTCGCGATGATTTTTCCAATTAGAGACAAGGATGTCAGTCGGACGTCGTAATCATTCACTTACCAACTTGGCAACGGATAATTGATTAATATATAATTGACCCATCTCATTAGATTTTAACTGCGTTATTACCTTTTTTCATGTTCTCCATTATGGCTAGGAACGGAGCCATTATGCGCGGGGTCGACGATACTATCACTTGATGCTATTTCACGCAATAAATACTTATCTGCAGCAGTCATCAAGCAGTTTCCTCGGAGATAGACGCCGCTAAATTTAGCGGCTATCACGAACGAAACTGGCCGTCGTTGATCGCCGGCGATAAACACTCGTTTTGCCGTTTTGCCAGACAACGAAATTGCCCGCGTTTCGAAATCGCAGTCACTCGGGCGGGATTTCGCGGTCGGGATCCGCGCGGACCCGTCTTCGTACAATAGTCTCGGCTCCAGCGCAGCTGGCCGCTGCTTTTTTCACCGAGCCGTCGGTAGCGCTGCTGCAGACACAATATTATTCTAGGGGCAGATTCGCTCCTTTTGTTGCGCTCACTTTTTGATACAGATACACTCGCTCACAGCGCCGCCGAGTAGTTACATCCTGCTCTCGTTGTTTGTGCCTCCGCGAACATATTAAATGCAATCTCTCGTCTATATTTTTGCCCAACAATGCCACGCGTTACATTCGGATAAGTATTTATGGATCTCCGCGCTCCCTCCAATTTATTTCTTTCAATTTGCCGGGCCGGGGCGAGGCGCACTCGAGGCGAGTATGATCGGCTGAAAAAATTGAATCGACCGAGCAGCCCGTTTCGATCGCTGTCCGTTTGTAGAATGCGAATAAATAAATACGAATCACTGTGCGCGCTCGGATCTTGTTTTTATCGATTGCCAGGGAAAGCGGGCGCGCATTGTTCGGCTACTCCCACAATAATTCCCGGCAATCGTTCTTAATTCAAGAAAATTAATTGAAAACACAAATCTGAAGGCTTCTTTCTTGGCGGCGCGCGCCCGCTCGGCCAGCCCTCGCTCATAATTCTTGGTAATTAATAATCTGCAACAAGTAATAACAAAGTCAGTATAATCCGGTCGCCGAGCCGTGCCAAGCGTGCTCTTAATTCTTGGTAATTAATGCAAAGACAAACAAGAAGGATAAACTCGACTCGCTGATTATTCTCCTGTTAAGTATTTGCGTTTTTCTTCCTTTTTCCGACCACTTTGGGAGATTTCTATCGGACAAATCTTTCACGGTGACTGTGCACTGGCTTTTGTTCCGTACAGGGCGTATCATGTCGGACGCACTGATGTTGGAACGATTGAAATATTGATAAGGGAGACGCATTTCGACGCCTGGCTTTTGTACTGAAACGCTACTGATAAGGATATTGAGATACGTGTCCATTTAATGCCGTCGAATTGTTTTATTGAATGACATTAGGTGGCGCTTGTTTTTGAATAATTTTGAATATTCATCAGCAGTAATAAGATATCGCTTTGTACGACGCCAGTATATTATTATTTGTAAGGGTACATTGTGTACTGATAAATAAAACATAAAGCATGCAACAAACGCGGATCCTGCCGGAGGAACAGTCAGCGAAATAAATATTAAAAAATACCTCCCGAGCTTCACTAAAACGTGGTTCTGTATGGAGCGCTGTTTAATTTGTTTTAATTGTTTCCGTGTAACTGAATGCAGTGCCAGTTAATCGGCCGGAAACTTCTACCTTCGATGAATGTATTCTTTAATATGATTCATTCTACATGCAAAATAATAAAATATTCATGAAACTTTTTCCGCCTGCAAAGCCGTCTGCACGCGGACATTTCGAGAAAAATAATCATCGACTCTTGACGCCTCGCCTGCCTTTGCGTCGCAAACGCTCGCCGCGCTCTTATTTTAAATGACACGCCGGCTGCTCTCTTTGCGCGCTCGCCTCGTGGCGAACGCTTGTTTTCTAAATAATATCGTTTCGGTTTTACATCAAACTAACTCGATCGTGTATTGCATAACAATTTACTAATTATGGTTCAGAAAAAATGTAATTACGCCAAAGAATGCTTGATATTGTTTATTTTATCGGCTCGCTAATTTTCTTCCCGACCGAAACGCGCTTTTTTATTCGCGATCGGATCTTTGGGATAGGCATTTTTCAAATATTTCTTACCTTCGACTGGAACAATTTTTAATTAAGACCTAAATTTAATTACACCAGCAACGCCGACCGCGCAACCTGTAAGTAAACGCATTTTCTTGTAATTTAATTATCATAAATAAAACTATATATATATGGAGGGGTGAATTAACCCTAGTAAATTCTTTAATGGAATCTTCGGCGAGCTCGTTTTTAGTCGTGCTTTGCTACGTACATTCTTTTTGTTATCGGTAAACAATATTTTGTCAAAACAACGTGATCGGTATAACTAATAGGCGGAGGAATTAAAAAAAAAGTACAATTTTGAGGTTATGCTATGCATACAATCAAGGGTCGCGACAGCGACCCGACGAGCCAAGGTATATACTGTTAATTATATTAAATTAATTAATTAATCAATATTTTAAATTTGAAATTTGCCGCCTAAAGTCGGGCGCGCTGCGCGACACTAC